>VZTX01015545.1:380778-391423 GCA_013400915.1 Pardalotus punctatus | reverse complement strand
GCAGAGCCGCCGCCAGCCCCGCCCGGACAGAGGGTCCCGGTAGGCGCCGGTCTGGCGACATCACCCAGCGAAGCTCCGCGTCTGCCGCGCTTCCGCTTCCCTTCCCGGGCGGAGCCTGAGGGCCGCGCAGGCAGCCGGGGTGGCCGTGACGCACTTCCAGCGCGGCGGGGGCGGAGCGCGGCACGTGTGGCGGCCGGGGCTCCCCGAGCCTCCTTCCCCCGCCTTCCCCGCCGCCGCCATGGGCCTGACGCGGCAGTACCTGCGCTACGAGCCCGCCGCGCTCTTCGGGCTGGTGGCCAGCGCCAGGGCCGCCGTGGCCTTCGTGGCGCTGCGCGGCGAGCGGGGCCGCTACGTGGCCGTGCCGGCTTGCGAGCACGTGTTCGTGTGGGACACAAGGAAAGGAGAGAAGGTGGGACCCGGGATGGGGCTCCGGGGGGCGGTGGGGACCGGGCAGGGCTGGGGTGCAGCGTGCGGGGCTTTTGGGCCGCCTGAAGCGACGCTGTTGGTGTTTCTGGGCGGCGTTTGGAGGGAAGCGGCGCCTCCACAGCCTCCCCCCCTCTTGGGAAGTGTGAGCGCAGCGTGAGGTTTGGTTGTGGTGCGAGTCTGCAGCTCTGGCTGCATCCTGACCCATCATGCTGTTGTCTTCCAGTTCCCCAGACTGGTCATTGGACAAAAAGGATTCTGCATAGCGTTGTCTTGAGTAGTCCGAAATAAATTCCAGTGGTGGATGCTTACAAGAAAGTCTTGCCTATTAAAAGAAAGTAATTGTTTATTTCCGTTTAAGGGATTTATAAGATTTGCATTTGTTGAAGTCCACACAGAACAGAGAAGGCTTTGGATGATTTGAGTAATGGATCTCTGAAATGCAGCAACTCTCACCTTTGTTTTCTTTTGGTAGTAACTTGTAGCCATCAGTTGTCAGAGGGAGGGCATGGTGGTCCTGCTGCTCTGCTCTTGCTGTTCGAGTAATTTATTTTATCTCGACTTGATCTTCAAATGGCTGAATCTCACTGTGGATCCCCTGAGATTTGCCTGAGGACCTCAGTTGTGGAAGAGTAATTGCTGTCACAGTAGCTGGAAAGCTGCTCCCTGTTTAACTGGCTGTGTGAATGTTCTTGGACGAATCAGGGCGTTATAGAGTTTGTGTTTTGGCTGTGGAACTGGGCATCCCATGTGCAAGTTGTATCCCATAGGGAGGTTGTGAACTGTAATGTTAAAGACTTTGCCACACACTGTCCCCTGTGAGATTCAGAAATCACTGTAAGTACTACTGTCTGCTATGAACTGAAATCTGGTTTTGTTTCATAGCCCCTGGAGTGCTGACTGCTGGTATGTTGTTTTGAAGATGGTTATATCATTCTCAAGTTCTTGTGCAGTCTGTGGAAAAGCAGCTCTGTCCTATGCCCAAGAAAGGCCAGGCTAGAGAAGATGAAGTCAGGAAGAAACTTTCCAACTTTGCTCTTTTATAATGTTTCTTGCTCTTTGACACTTAAAATGTGGGGGCAGAAATTTCAGGGTCTGAGTTCCAGAGCTCATTCTGCACCAGTTTCCTGTTTGATTGTGAGAAATTGCTTCCCTTCTAGCTCCTATTTGCATTGGGAAATGGGGCTAATGACACTGTATTTGGTGCAGGAAGTTGAAAAATGAACTTACAAAGTGACAGAAGTGCTAAGTTGGAAGTTGAGGAGAGTAGTAGACTACATTCTTTCTGCTGTCTAAGTATCTGACTCTGACATGTCTTTTATCAACATTACATGTGTTCTATCTCCTAAAAATTGCAGATTCTTATCCTTAAGGGTCTCAAGCAGGAAGTCAGTTGCCTCTGCCCCTCTCCAGATGGGTTGCACCTAGCTGTTGGGTACGAAGATGGAGCAATCCGTGTCTTCAACCTTCTCAGTGGAGAATCGACTGTCACTTTCAATGGACACAGGGCTGCAGTTACAGCCCTGCAGTATGACCACCTGGGTGGCAGGCTGGTGTCTGGCTCAAAGGTGAGTGAGGGTTTCACATCTGGAGGATGGCCCTTTCACAGAGATGCCCCATGGGGAAGGCTGACCTGCACTGAAGTGTTCAGTATTTTAAGTGTGGCCTGTGCCTGTAGCCAGAGGATGGCAGTGAGAGGAGCTGGGAACAGGGATGGAGCTGGGGAGCCCAGGGCTGGGAGAGCAGCAGGGGCTGCAGGCAGGGGTAGGGTACTGGTAGAGCTGTTAAAGTGAAGAATCTTGTGAGATCAGGAATAGCAAAAGTGTCTCAGGCTGGGGCAGCAGTGCATTTATCAGTCTGACTGCACCTTTGGGGAAGCAGTGTCAGTTGCACTAACCATCCTTGAGATTCAGAGTGAGAAAGTGTGCTCTCAGGTAATCTTTTCAGTCCCATGGCAGAAGTTTTGCAGAGGCAAGTGCCAGTCCCTTGGAGACTCTCTCTCTCTGTTCCAGGATACAGAAGTCATCGTGTGGGATGTCATCAATGAGAGTGGCCTGTACCGGCTGAGGGGACACAAAGATGTCATCACTCAAGTCCTTTTCTTGAAGGAGAAGAACCTGTTGGTCACCTGGTGAGCCAGACTAAGAGTAATTGTTGATCAGGAAAGCAGGCATGGTTTTACTTGCAATTTAGACATCCTGTGTACTACAGCCATTTGTATTTTCCTTCTTGTCTTGTGATATCTCAGACCCACCAGCATCTTTGAATATGATTTTGTCATATCCATGTATTTTTAAGTTTTGTGCCGGAATCCAAGTCTTAGAGCAACTGAAATGGCCATACTGGAAGAAATGTTTGGAAAAGGGTTTAACTTGTTGATAAATCCATCAACTTAAAATTTTTGTAACAAAGATTCATTATGTGTGTAAACATTTTGGGGTTTTTTTGTTGACATTATGTGTGTAACCATTTTGGGGTTTTTTTCTTTATCTTGAAGAATTATGCAGACTTACTTCCTATACGTGTAATTCACACAGCAATGTGACAAAAAAAATGTTTCCTTGTAAGCTGTAAATATAGGAATTAATTAAAAGATTATAGGGTTTTTTAGTTGATTTTTAGTTATTCAACATGAGCATTCAGTTGACTGAATCCCTTTAGTAATAAATGGTTGATAGGAGATCTTCTTGCTGAAATATCAGTCAGTAATTTTTTACTTTTTAATATGCCATTTACTAGCTTAATGGAAAAGTGCATGCAGTCAGTGCAGTTCAAAATTAAAACAAGTTTCTTTTGCTTTTTTTATTTGAGATGGAAAGAGTAGTATTTTGTTGGTTTGGTAGATGATACCCATTTCTTAATGCAATTTCAAATATTTTCAAGTCAGCTTCAGTAACTTGATAGATATCTTTTTGCAGCTTTGCTGTATTTTGTTTTTGTTTGGCTTGCACAATTCAATGTCTGAGCAGTTGCTCTGTGATATGTTCTGACATGTTTTAGATTTTTTTGTATTTCTACCACTTTTCTGAGTGGTGAGGTCTGGAGTCTTTCCTCGTGTCTGAGTTTTTCTTCTTTGTTCCAGTGCCAAAGACACACTAGTGAAATGGTGGGATCTGGACACCCAGCACTGCTTCAAAACTCTCGTTGGACACCGAGCTGAGGTAAAGGGGATGTGTGGGGAGCAGTTGGGCTGGAGGGACTTGGGGTGTCGTGGCCCATGCTGGGTTTCCTTGCTCTCAGGAGTTGTAAGCCGGCACCATCATGCATTTTACTTTCATTAGGCTTTAGGAGTGAGCATATGAGAAACTTCCAGACATTCCAAGAGCTGTCATCAGATGCAGTGGGTGACAATTCTCATACACATGTCCCCAGAGGAGGTCTCAGCTAGATCCAGTCTCTATTTGGCTGCTGTTTAAATGAGTCAATTAAAGATGCTGTGCTTGTGATAGTTAAAGGAGTGAATTGCTCACATCATGCCTCTGGACAGGTCTGGGGGATGGCTTTGCTATCCAAGGAGAAGCGTCTGATCACTGGGAGTGCTGACAGTGAGCTGAGGGTGTGGGACCTCACGTACATCCAGGAGGTAAGACATTCCCTCTGTAGCCCCTCAGACCCCCCTGCCCAGCTCCTTGTCTTCGAACTGAGATGGAACTGGAATATATTCAAATCTGATGGATGTTCTGGGAAACAGCCAGAGCAATGTCTTTGCTGTCTGAGGGGTCCAGAAAGTGCTTGTGGGATGAGCTTTGTCGTTTCCTATGTTTTGAGTTCCAAATGAAGCTGTGAGCACTTCTGGAATGGGATTTCCACAGTGTGTCAGATCTTCCTGCCATCTGACTTACAGTTAGAGAAGACGCTCTAGTGGGTGGTTGATAATCATGGGAGAAGATGGAGTGCTTACTGCCTACAGGAGTGCTGTAGGACATTCCAGTGTATGCTAACCACTTGTACCTCCAGGAAAATGAAGTGTGAGACAGAAACCACAGCACTGTAGTTCTTGAGGTTTAAGGTGCTCCTTTTGTTTGTTTGTTTGTTTGTTTTTTTTTTCCTCCCTGTGAGCAGGTACAAGATCCTGATGAACCAGATGCCAAGAAAAGCAAAGGATCTTCTTTACCTGGAGCAGAAGAAAAGACTGAAGAGGATGAGACCTTAGAGTTGGATGAGCATCCTGAGGAAGTAAGATCAGTTTTCCATGCTGTCTATGAGATGCTGTATCTAACCCCATTTTTATGGTTTATATCCTGAGTGTTATATTTAGTCTGTTTGGGAAACTGTGCTAATTCTTGTCTTGCTCCATAACAGCTTCCTCAGCAGCAGTTGCTGCTTCATCTTACCTGTGAAACATCAGCAGAAGTATGTGTGCCAAAACAGACACAGATTTATTCTCCACTGACAGTTTTTGTTTGCTTTCTATTTGCGAAGGACTAGCAAATGTATACATTTAAGCAGCGTTAATAGAGCTCTTTCATCAAACAACACAGAAATAAATACTTACTAGCTGGTTGACAGCTGCTGAGTTCAGTACTGATGCTCAGCTTTGCAGAAACGGGGAGGTCAGAGTGGCACTGTAATGAAATATGGTGTGAGATTTGACTGCAGAAAGCCATTCTCACTTGTGCTGCTGCTGGAGACTTTACTGAATCTGTCTTTCTGGTAGAACTTTTTGGGGAACTGCTCACATCTCACTGCTTGTAGTTGTGGTAGATACCTGACCTTGTTAATTAATATTTTCCAGCTTCCTCTCCAGAGGATTCCTCTCCCTTCAATGCCCTGTTTAAGAGACTCTGTTCTCACCTTCTCTGCCTCTTTTGTCTGAGCTCTGCTGTCTCTAGCATAAAAGTTAATCTGTCTCTTAAATGGCTGTGGTTTGCCAAAAAAGTTAAGTTATTCTTCCACTGGGACTGTCGGTGATTATTTTCAGCTAAAATGCAAGAAAACACAAGGAGAGAAGCTTGTAGCTCACACAGATGCTTGTTTTGTCCCTTTATTATCTTTACTAACTGTTCTGCCAGGACCCTGTAGGTTCCTTTCCTCCTCTCCTTGACTTTTCTTGTTGGCAGGTTTGTGAGTTTTCTTGAGAAGATCATTTGACCTTTCCAACCCAAGTTTGTTCCTCTTTCCCTGTAGCGCATCGTTAAGTGCAGCAAAGTTGGATCCATCATGCGGGAAGGGAGAGACCGGGTGGTAACTCTTGGCACAGACCGGATGGGCAAGTTTTTGGCCTGCCATGTGAGTAACTGGGGGCTCTGCTACTGAACTGTAGAGGAAGCTGGTAGACATCTTGGGTACTTTCTGTAAGGGCCAGCCAGGGCTTTGCATACCTTTGAATTTGTTTGCTCTGACTCTAGGGAACAGATGCTGTTCTGGAAGTGTTCTCTGTCCTTTCTGAAGAGGAAGTCCGAAAGAAATTGGAAAAGAAAATGAAGAAAGTGAGGAAAAAAGCCAAGTAAGTAATTTTTTGGATGCTGTGTGAAGAAAACTGTTAGAAAAGCTCTTTAATAGCATTACGCAATGGCTGTATTCCAAGATTCTGGCCATTCTTTTTGTGCTAGCTGTTGTATTTTGGGGCTGCTGTTCCTGAGTATCCTTGGTGCTTGTCTGAGCAGCACTGCTCCCAGGGACTAAAGAAATACCTTTCTTCCTGAGTCTTCCCCCTAAAAAAACAAAAAAAACAACAAAACCAAAAAAATGACCCCCCCCCCCCAAAAAAAAAGCAAAACACCTAAAAAAAGCTAATGTGTGCAAAGAAATGGACATAAAATGGGTTTTTCGGAGCTGCTCAGCTCTACCTGGCATTGGTGTTTATATTGCTTAGTGCATCGAAGTAAGTCCTTGCTAGGCAGTGCAGAAATGAGAGTTTCATCTGAGAAATCACAGTGAGTGATATCTCATCTCCTGTTTTACAGCAGGCAGATAGAGGTGAGAGATTTCTTAATGTTTACTCTGTGTTAAATATCCCTCTGCATATCCTGGCACTTAACAGGTGCCTCAGAACAGCCCTTCAGGGTAGCAACTAAAGCACAGGGCATGTAAATCTGGAAATGCATTTTGGCTGTGGCTGAGAGCTTCTGGTAAGTGAGAGGAGATGAGCAGAAGCTGATCTTGCTCTGAAACACAGCTTCTGTTGCCTGTTTTGTGTCCATCTTTGTAATGTGCCTTGTGTTTTGGCTCCAGAGAAGGTTGCCTTTCTTAGGACAGTTTATATCTTTAATAGTCTGCATGAATTTCACTGTCCATCCTATTCTTATATATGGTTAGCACTGCTGAATAAGAGGGAAGTTGTTTTCAGCAGGATAAGTGGTTTCCTTATGTTTTCTCTGTTGCTCTGTTAGTTTCTGTTGGCTGTGCTGGGTCATTTGACTCTCCTCCCTTATCTGACATTTCCAGACAGAACTCTGAAGAGGAGCCTGAAAGGAGTGTGGAGCTGAGCCTGCAGGAGGAGATTCAGCGGGTCACTAATGTCAAAGCTTCTTCTAAAATCAAGTGAGTGGAAAGCCTGTTGTAGAGTCTGATCAGTGGTTATGCAGGTATGTGGGCAGAGCTGGATGAAGTTTCCCCCTTGATGTGTGCTTGGAGCTGGGGAGAGGTCTACAATGATCTCCAGTCCATTCACACCTCTGTGACTCAGTGTGCACTTGCTTGTTGGATGTGCTCTTGTCTATATTCCTCTGTCTTAGTTGTTCCTTGTATTTGATCCCTCCTACATTTTGTCTTACTGCTCTTGTGTACAGCTCTGATTTTGTCTAATCGAAACAGGTCATTTGACTTGATTCTCTCTCCAAAAGGAGAGCTGAAGATGGTACTGCTGCTCCAGAACAATGTCATTGAGTTGTACAACCTGGACCTGTCAGCACAAGTCCCCCAGGCTATCCGTGTGTCCAAGATAACCATTGGAGGCCACCGCAGTGATGTCAGGACGTTGGCTTTTAGCTCTGACAACATTGCCATTCTGTCAGCAGCTGCAGAGTCTGTGAAGATTTGGAACAGGTACACAGTCCGGTTTTGTCAGTCTCCCAGAATTCAGGGATGCTGTGTTAAGAAAGGTAGTGATAAAGAAGGGGGGACAATGGAAAGAGATAAAACAGTGAATGAAGTAAAGGAAGTAAATAGAAAATTATTTTTCTTCTTTTCTTGTATGGGAAACTCTCTTATTAGAGAAGGTATAGGTATAAAATTTCAACAGAAGGTCTAAACACAAAGGTCATACGTAGCAGTCGGGTATACACTGGATTTTGCTATGTTTTTTTTGTGTTTTTTCCTTTTTAATAAGAGGTATTGACTGTTACCCTAAACAAGCTACTGTCTGTTCTTAGGGAACACGTGTGTTTCTTGATGTCTTATCTGAAGGATCTAGCATTAGACTGAGTAGGCTATTGTGTTGATCTAGAGTGTTGGTTATTGATGCAGAGTGTTGTCCCAGTGTTTCTTGAGTGGTGCTGATTTCAAGCTCCGTTTCCTCTGACCACACTATCGTACACTCCTCCCTCCCTTTTATCCTGAATTGCTGCTTGAAATTAGGAGCTCTGTTCCTGCTCACAACAGCAATAAGTCATGATGGACAACATAAAGGCATGCTTTTATGGAAATGTTGTTAGCAGTAAGACTGGATAGTGTTTGGGACAATAGGATGGTGGTGGCTTATCTTCTGACCCAAGCTCAAAGACAGCTGTGGGTAGGGGCCGCTCTGGAGCGTGTCTCACTGAGCAGGCCAGATTTTGTGTGTGATAAGAGGTTTTGGGCTTTGTCCACAGGTCGACCTTGCAGTGCATCCGGACAATGGAGTGCGAGTATGCGCTCTGCTCGCTCTTCATCCCTGGAGATCGTCAGGTCATCATTGGGACCAAGGTAAGGAGTGTTCCTCTGAGTCCAGACTGCCCAGGTCTGGGAATGTGTTAGGAAAATGCCATTAAGGCAGCCTTACATAAAATGCATTGCATTTCCTGATATAGAGCACTGCTGTGTTCCCAGAGTCACTATGGAGCTCTTGTGGCTTGAGCTTGACAGCAGGAGAGAGCTTTGGGAAGGCCCTGATGGAGATCAGGAGTTTGGCCATCTTTGTGTAACAGCCACCTAATGAAGCTGGCTTCTGGGGACATGGGTGGCCGGGAGCTCTTCTGCCAGGAGCTATCATGATTTGTGAGCAGAGGCTGATTCTTCCTCTGTGATGTCTTTCTCCCCAGACAGGGAAGCTGCAGCTGTATGACCTGGCTTCTGGCAGTCTGATGGAGAGTCTTGATGCTCATGATGGGGCAGTGTGGTCCATTGCTCTTTCACCAGACCAGGTAACACAGCCATCCTTATAAGTATCATCTATTGCACATTTAATGTATTTCCTTCCTGTAGTACTGTGTTTGCATCACTGATGGGAGCATGGGAGCCTCTCATCCTGGGAGGTAGAGGATGCAGCTGTTACTGTCTAAGAACTTTCTAGTGGAATCAAAACCATAGCAAGAAATAATCTGTCTGATATTCATCCACCCTACAGATTAAAACATATGGGATAGATTTTATCCTTGTTCTTAATGTAAAATGTTGAACTGTCGTTTCTTTAAAATGCTCTGCTTGTAGGGTTGTAAGGGTTGGTAAGGTGTGTGTGATCCAGTAACAGTGAGAGTCTCAAGTTGCTCACAAAACAAAAGCATATTGTTACCTGCAGCTGAGATGACGGCTTTCAGTCCCAAAGTTTCAGTCCAGGTTTTGTTTTACATTTAGGGTCTTTGTCTTAGACCTCCAAATAAAGCTAGAGCTTTTTTGTTGTTGCTCAGCCAGTGTGTGCTCTAACCAGGGCAGGTGCACCAGGTGGTGCCCACTTAATCATTAATGCTGTAGAAATGTGGGACATTTCAAAAACCTCCTGTGTGTTGGCAATTCCTTGCTGTAGACTTTCTCTGGGTGATAGCAGCTAGTTTCACAACAAATTTTTTGTTTTCTCCAACAGCATGGCTTTGTGACCGGAGGTGCTGATAAATGTGTCAAGTTCTGGGAGTTTGAGCTTGTGAAGGATGAGAGCAGTGTTCAGAAAAGGTGAGAAGATAAACCTTGTGCAAGTTCCGCTGTCATTGATGGGTGCTTTGGCCTTTGCTGTGCACTGCAAGAAGTGTCCATGATGTCTGTGTGGAACACATGACGAAGAGTGTGAGCTCAGTGCTATTTCGTGAAGCTCTGAGCTTCTCTGGAGAAGGGCACTTGCCTCATTCTGATCCCTTTTTTGTGTGTGTGAGTTTAGTGTCTACCAGGCTGGGCCTCCAGATCATTACCATAAATGTAGCAGTGAAGTTCATCAGCCATCAGTGCCTGCTTATTTCCAGTCCTGTCATAGTGAGGAATAAGGCGCTGCATGTTAGAATTCACTTGCTTTCCCAGGGTGGAATGTGGGACTTGTATCCATATCTCTTCCTAGGTTGGTTAGTTGGGATAACAGTTGGTTTTTTCCTCTTGTTGCCAGACTTTCCATGAAACATGTGCGCATTTTACAGCTGGATGAAGACGTTCTCTGTGTGCGGTACAGCCCCAACCAGAAGCTGCTGGCTGTCTCCTTACTGGATTGCACTGTGAAGGTGTTCTACGTCGACACACTCAAGGTGCATGACCAAATAGGCTGTGAGGCTGTGAAGGAGGGGATATAACTGTAGCTTGCAAGATCAGGAATACAAAGGAAAAGTGTCAGTTTATTGTGGAACACCAGTGAGAGTCAGAGAGACCATGCATCCTGCTTCAGGGGCCTGTTTGCTGGCAAACCTGACAGAACCATGGCTGTCCCACACTGGAAAGAAGATCCATTTTACATTTGTGTCAAGGTTTGACCCTGGCCAAATGCCAGGGACCTACAATGTTTCCTCTCTATGCTCTCTCCTGCTGCAGCTATGCAGAGGAGAGGACTCAAACTAACACAAACACACTGGACTCATGAGTTGAGATGAGGCAGTGGTGGGGAGGGGATGCACAAGAACTTGAGCAAACAGGTGAGAAACTTAAGTTGCAAAGTGATTCATTAACCTAACAGAGTCAGAAGATAAATGAGAGGTAAAAATAAGCTCTTAAGACACCATTTCTTCACTCACCCGTCTTACGACACCATTTCTCAGCTCACCCCCTCCCTCCTTTACACAACCAACAGCTCTGGGTGGGGGGCAGGGTATGGGGTTTTTCCTTAGTCAGTCCATCACCACAATTCTTCTGCTACAAACTGTTTCTCTGCTCACCCTTCTCTCTCTTTAGATGA
>VZTX01015545.1:340440-380558 GCA_013400915.1 Pardalotus punctatus | reverse complement strand
TGGGCACCTCCCCACGGGCTGTGGGTGGATCTCTGCACCCCCCTGGACTCCATGGGCTGCAGGGGGACCACCTGCTCCCCCCATGGTCTTCACCATGGCCGGCAGAGGGTTTCAGCTTTGGTGCCTGGAGCACCTCCTCCCCCACCTTCTCCACTGACCTTGGTGTCTCCATGTTGTTTTCCCTCACATATTTTCACCTCCTCCTTCTCCTCCTTCTCCTCCTCCTCTGGCTACAAAGAAGTGCGTGCACCCATTGTTTTGATTTCTTCTTAAATATGTTTTCACAGAGGTGTAACTAGCATCTCTAATTGGCCCAGGTTTGGCCAGCAGCATGTCCATCATCTTCAGAGCCATCAGAGATTGGCTCTGCTGGACAGGGTGAAAAACTTCCAGAACCTTCACACAGGACAGACAGAAGCCATCTTTGTGCCCCTCCCTACCCACCAGCAAAAACTGGGCCAAGTAAAACCACCACAATTTGAAAAGTGTTGTGGGCCTGCAGTGGCAAGGTTCATTCTAAACCCTGCAGACATGGTGGTACTCCAGATCTGTCAGGCACTGTAAGGGTGGGGGTGAATGTGTCACACCTGGTGTTAAATAGCAGAGGCAAAGCCTGGGGGAGGAGAACCTTCCTTGTGAGCAGTGTGTGGTGGATTTGTGAGTTGTGTATTAGCATGTGAATATTAGGGAGTAACACAAGACAGACTGGTGTTGACAGTTCTGTGGAGAGAAACAGAAATAAACTCCATAGGCAGTGGTGATTAGCGTGAGTTAGGTAGAGAGCTAACAGAGCTAGCTCAGCTTGCTTGGGTACTTCCACCCTCTACTCAGTTCTGCCATCATGGCCCTGCTGCTAACAGTGTTCAGGGCAAGAATGGAAGCAGGCAGTGCTAGAAAAACAGCTCCTGAGGCAGAGCAGAAGTAGCCTGGAGCTCGAGATTTTCACACATCTCTACCCAGCATGTCTAACTGAGTCACCTTTCTTCTGTTTCAGTTTTTCCTCTCTCTGTATGGACATAAGCTGCCAGTGCTGTGTATGGACATCTGCTATGTAAGTATCATTAAGGCAGTAATATCTGTAACATGGGACTGTGGTGATATGGAGGAATGTGAGAACCTGTGCTGGCAGCAAGGCCTCTAGGATACTGTTTTCTTGTCACCTCTTTGCTCCTGACTTAACAGTTTCTGGATGGGACACAGCAAGCCCCTCTTATTCCTCAGTCCTGTGCTCAGTGGAAGGGGTAACAGAGTTGGGGTCATGACAGAACTGACCTGGGGCATTTTGTGAGTGAGCAGAAATCAAAATGCTGTAATGGTTCCTTACACTCATTTTAAGAGGTACAGCCTGCTTTCTGCTAAAGTTACTGTGTGAGAGGAGCCTGACTTGTTAGTGGGAGCAGAGGGCAGGTGCTGAGAGGGAGCAGCCTCTTTGTGCCTGTTCATTTTTGGGCTGCATCTTGCTCTGGAATGTCTTTGGAATGAGGCTCATTGAAAGCCAAGAATGTCAAGCTATAACCAAATAGCTGCAGAGGGTCATAGGAGGGCCACAGTGCTCTCAGTGGGCTGTGCCAGTACCAAAGGATGGGCCACTGGTGAGAGGAGATGGAGGGATCAGGAGGCCATATTTCAGGAGCCAGGTGTCGGCCTCCTCAGCAGTGCTTGGTCACTGGGTTAGCAGCAGTTCCTCATGGGGCTGGCAGCCAGCTCCCCCCACCCTCCTCTCTGTTGCTCTCTAGGATGGGACTCTGATTGCGACTGGCTCTGCTGACAGGAATGTGAAGATTTGGGGCTTGGATTTTGGGGACTGTCACCGTTCTCTCTTTGCCCACGATGACAGGTTAGTCAAATCGTACAGCATCTCTGGGCTGTGGACTTGTCTCCAAGGGCTTGTTATCCAGCAATAATCCTTTTGTCCAGTATAGAGCAGGGGGAGTTTTGCAGTGTTCCCCAAGTGGGTAAATTTGAGCCTTTTTCTCTTCCAGTGTGATGTATCTGCAGTTTGTGCCCAAATCCCATCTCTTCTTCACAGCTGGGAAGGACAGCAAGATTAAACAGTGGGATGCAGATAAATTTGAACATATCCAGACACTGGAGGTAGGAAGTTTTGGAGTCTGTTGAAAGGAATCATTATCCGTGCATGAGCAGCATTTTCCTCAGGGGTGGAAGTTGGGTGGTCATACCTTTTCTGTCATCTTTGCAGGGGCATCACCAGGAGGTGTGGTGTTTGGCACTCAGTCCCAATGGAGACTATGTGGTGTCAGCATCCCATGACAAGTCCCTGCGCCTCTGGGAAAGGACGAGGGAGCCCCTTATTTTGGAAGAGGAGAGGGAGATGGTGAGGGTTGTATCTTTCCTACCAAAAATGACTTACAGACATGTTTTTTTGTTGTTTTTTTTCTCTGTGGTTGTGGTTTTCTACGGGTCTGTTGGCCTACAGTCTTTGACATTCTCTTGTGTTCCTTTCAGCACAAGTGTGCTTGGGAGGCAGTTCGGCAGGTGGCTGGGGCTGGGGGATGGAGAACACTGTTCCTGTTCCTGTTCACTGCTGCAGTTTGTCCCTTTTTCAACTGTGAGAGGTCCATTCTGTCTCAGTAGCAGGCCCCAGAGCTCAGGGATGCTGGAAGAAGCCCCTTCTATTTCATTTGAATGTGTATTGTAAGGAATCATAGATTCAGAAGGACTTCAGTAGGAAGGAAAGTATGGAGGTCTCTAGTCCCTCCCCTTGCTCACTGCAGGATGATCTTAAAGCTGTATCAGACTGCTTAGAGACTTAGCTTGATACATTGACATCTCCAAGGAAAGAGATTTTCCAGGCTGTCTGAGCACCTGTTCTGGTATTGAGCCACCACTGGGGTAGGCCGATGTGCTGGTTTCACCTATCCCATTGGAGATTCCCTTGGAACAATTTGTAACTCTTGCCTTTTTGCTGGATCCCTCAGAGAAGCCTGTCTCTGTCACTGCTTCTTAAGGCAGTTCTCAAACTATGGTGACAGGGGAAGGAGGCAGAAATAGAGAAGCAGGAGTGAATGAGAAACTGCAATAGATGTTTGGAGTTTTTTTTATCCCAGCCTGTTTGCAAGAGCTGACTCACATGCTGTAACTTGATGCCCAATGTTTGGTGTGTTAGGAATGAGGGTGGTAAAAGGAGAGACAGATAGCACTTTTCCAGAGTCCAGGAAAGTTGTTTTGGGTCAAGTTTGAATACCAAGGTGGGCGTGAATACACCAGTAGTGAATTACCCATGATGTAATTGATGCTCTTTCACATGAGAGATGGGAGACCAGAGACTATTTCCTCTTGCAGGCTGGGACAGCCCTGGGACTTTGCTGGATTTGTTCCCTCTGTGTTGTGACTGGTGAAAGGTGTGGTGCTGAACTGTGGTGTCTGTCTCAGCTTGGTGGGATCCTGAAAGGCTGGTCCTGCATCCAGAGCAGAGACCTGGATTTCTTTCTCTTTAGGAGATTCTAGAGTTCGCTGTGCAGCTGGGACCAGGGACAAATGGGCATTTTACCACTGACATTGTTGGTCTCTGCTGGTTATTCCTGGTTTTGCAATGGGCTGCCTGAAGCTCCAGGCTGCCTTGCTCAAACAGTCTGGAAGGGACTTGCACCCTTGCCTTGCTCACGCCTGTTAATGTGTTTTGTTTTCATCCTCTGTAGCAACGAGAAGCTGAATATGAAGAGAGTGTGGCAAAGGAAGAGCAGCCTGTGGTGAGTTGCACTATCTGAATGTATGTCAGTCTGACTGTACAAACTCTGGAAAAACTGTTTTTTCAGAAGGCATACAAGAGGTATCAGGATAAACATTTTCTTGCTTTGAGGAGGCTCGGGGGGAAGGTGCTGCTGAAGCTGTGGCTATTCCGTGATGCAGTTGGCTTTGGTGCTGTGGAAGGATGGAGCTGCAGCTTTGTGTTTTGTATTTTGTAGGTGGCTGGAGAGAGGCAAGGGGAGACAGGGCTGGCAGGAAAGAAGACCATTGAAACCATCAAAGCGGTAAGGTGCTGTGGGTCTGCCAGCATTTCTTTGTGCCTTACCAGTCTCAAGGGGGGCTGTCATGGGGTCAGAGCATCAGTTTGAAGAGTAACCTGTGCTGTCACATTAGGGCAGATTGCCTCTGTCTGCAGAGCAATCTGTCCTGCGCCATGGCCAGCAGGGAGGGGTTTGACTCTGGACAGTCACACACCAGGAATTCTCTCTCCTGAGAGGAATGAGGTGTGAGGTTCCTGTAGCTGAAGCTCGCTCTGCCTGTCACATGTGGGACAGATCGGGCTGCTCTTGCCCTGTGGGGTTTGCATCCCAAAGGAGCGCAAGGCAACTGGGATGTTCTCAAGGCATCAGGCCTCTCCCTGAAGGGCTGTGCAGTGCAGTGGGCATCTGTGGAAGGTGGAAATCTATTGTGGTGCTTGATGTGGGAGGTATATGGGGAAGGTGTGAGGGTGGGTAATTCCATGGCTGCAGATTTCACCAGTTCGGTGATTTTCAGAGGAAATTCTTAATCTGAATACTCAAAATGGCCTGACCCTGGCTTGTGCCTCAGAGGGGCACTGCTTGCTGGGGGTGATGGTCGTTGTCAAAGCAACAACTGAAGCTGCAGCAAAGAGCAATTGGGGCAGTGGGGGAATGTGGGTAGTGTGTGACATCTTCAGGACACAACCGTTGTGCTCAGGGTAGTGGTGCAGTCTGGAGTAGAGGTTATCAGGGGAGATGGCATGTGGTGCTCTGTGTCACCACCTCCATTTGTGCAGCTGAGCTTTGTCCTGGCTTGTCTGGTGTCACTGATGTGCTGTTCTTGCACTGCACAGGCTGAGAGGATCATGGAAGCTATCGAGCTATACAGAGAAGAAATGGCAAAACTAAAGGAACACAATGCCATATGCAAAGCTGCAGGAAAAGAGGTAAAAGACTGTGGAATGTAACAATCCCAAGGTGGGTTGTTGGGTGTATCCTTCCAGCTCAGCTGGAAAGGCTTAGGATGCAGATAAAGTAAGGACAGCTGGATTCAGCAGGTATTTGCTTAAATCTTTTGGAGAGCTAAATGGCACCAAGTGCTGGGGCATAATTACAGATGTGTTCTTTCCAGTGATCCTTATGCTTAAAGTCATAGTAGTATGTAAGTTCTGTCCCTGGAAGAGTGTGCTGCTGCAAATTTGTCCTAAAGCCTAGTCTTTGCCTTCATCTCAACACTCCCTGCTAAATAAGGGGTTGTGATAGAAGTGGGAAAAGTGACAAGAAGTGAAAGAAAATTCATCTGTGTTTGTAGTCATATATATCTGAGAATGAGATTGTCTGGTGGCTGCAAATAAGGCCTTCTCCAATGTTCTGGGGGGGGGAGTGGAGGGGTGGGAATTGCATAAAGACACTCAATAAAAGCTCTCTTCTGCTGTGGGTAAATGTTTGCTCTGAATATGCATTTATACGCACACACCTGCCTCATTCTAACTTAATTCTTTGTCTCCAGGTTCCCTTTCCTGTCAATCCCATTCTCCGTGCCTATGGAAATATTACAGTAAGTGAAACGTCCAGGCCAGAGGCTGTGGTCCATTCTCAACTGGAGTGGGGCTGGTTGATTTGCTGGCTAAGCCAACAGACTGGGTTGCTGTGGGGAAGGATTGCTTTTTTTGCTTGTGGACATAATTCGGGGTTGTCATGTTGATGGGGTTTTTTTTGTTATTTTTTTATTTTTTTAGTATCGTGTGTGTGTGTTACAAAAATTTGACTGTGTCAGGGTTAAACAACCCTGATGGTAGCCATGACCTTACAATGTTCCTTATCACGAGCCACGGGTTTGCAGTATTCTCCAATATATGGGAAAGCTACTTCAAACCTTTCTCAGGTTTATTTATGTGGTGTTGGTACAGTAGTTACTGATTCTCTTCCTATTCCTGCAGTTTACATTGAGAAAATTCTGAATGGTAGTTCAGTGCCCCGGTACTGCAGGCTGGAGCTGGTGCCTTTATTCACTCATGTCATACTACAACAGAAGAATTTTCACTAAATTCTGAGAATTTTTGACATCTTAGAAAACACACAGACATGGATGCATGGATTTAATTGAAAGTAAAAATCTGCTACTCTGAGTAGATTAGTTCTTGTTTTCCTGGTTTACTTCAATGTGCACTCCCAGGCTGTTTTTTAAGTACCCTTAGGAAGATCCTTGTTTTTTCACTCTCCCATTTTCATGCAATCTTACAATGGTTTGGGTTGGATGGGACCTTAAGGATCACTTAGTTCCACCCCCTTTGCCCTGGGCAGAGCACCTCCCACGAGACCACGTTGCTTGAAGCTGTGTGTCAGTGCCAGATGAAACAGCCTTTGTCTTACTTCTAATTAGCTGTAACCACTTTGCAAGAGCCCTTCTGTCCCTTCCTCTGTGATTATAGGTCTATTTAATTATAAGTTGGATAGACTGAGCAGAAGTGAATGAAATCCTATGACTTAGTAGTTAGAGGCACTTTTCTTTCCCAGTTCCCAACTCTCCTCAACATCTGCCGAACACTTTCAGCAGATAAACAAGAGTAGTAGGAATTAAGTCTGGGAGATGAGTTTGTATAAGGTTTTATATATGTAATTTGTTTTTACCAAGCTTTTTACCTAGTTTGTACAAGATTCATTGACATGAACTGAGATGATTTAGCTGGTTGAATATAAATTAGATTTTTCAAAGTGTATTTCACCATTTTGGAGTACCCTGAGACGGCTAAGAAGGGAGGACTTCTCAGAGTGGCAGCTAATTGAAGCTGAAGGGATTTCCTCTGTGTTATATTCAGCTTGATGTGCCTGTCTCACAAGATGTGATGGTGTGTTTTTTAACTGTATGTAATGGACCTTAGGGCATGCTGGTGTTGGAATGTTTCTTGATAAGCAGGGCTGGTGTCTTTCCTCTGTTACAGCCTTCTGCGTATGTGCTGGAAGTTTTCAAGAAGGTCAAGTCGAGGTGAGTCCCAGGAGCTTTATTGCTGCACATATTTGTTACTGAGTATTGGCTTTCTAGGCCCAGGACTGGCTGGGGTCCTTGAATGGTCTCTCATGCTATGTATGGTCAGTGCTAGAGAGTCTGGAGTCATTGTTCCTGGCAGTCTCTTTTGAAATGTGCATGGAATTGGGGAATGGGAAGTGTTCCTTCCACAGGGAGTGTGGGCTGAAGCTTGTGGATGTGGGTTGGCTGCTTGGAGATGTGCATGTATGTGGAGAGCTGTTTTGGGGATGCTGAGCAGGGAAGGCTGTGTGTCTGCTCCCTGTGCCAGGAGATGCCTGAGCTGTGCAGATGCAGAGCATCTCATGCAGGTGTGAGCAGTCATGGACCAGCTGTGAGGAATGCGTAGCACAACTGAGTACCAGAACCTACCTCTGTGGATGTGTTTCCTGCTCATCTGTTGCAGTGCAGTGACTGAGACTAATGCTCATGTCCCTTTGGTTTTTCCCTCAGTGAGCTGGAAGAGTCTCTTCTGGTGCTGCCCTTCTCCTATGTCCCTGACCTGCTCAGACTCTTCAATGAATATATTCAGTTGGGCTCAGATGTTGAGCTCCTGTGCCGAGCTCTTCTCTTCCTGCTCAAGTGAGTCTTTTATCTGCCCAGACAGTATCTGGGCTATCTTATGGGTCTCCAGGCCTGAAACTCTTGGGAAGCATCCTTGACAATAAACACGTGGTCTCTGCAGGCGATACGGAATCTCTGCAGCCCACAGTGAATGGTGTGTGGGAGTGAACTGATTGGATGCAGAGTGCAGACATGCCCAGATGGGGTTGCTGGTGCTGGTGGCCCAAGTTTCACTGGAATGAAAGATCCCACATCAAGTCTGAGGTGGCACCGTTGGTGGCACAGAGTCACTGTAGAGCTTGTGTCCTCAGAGAGACCTTCCCCTTGAACCACTGTTAAACTTTAGAAAACTGCTTTTCCAGATAAATTTGTTCATGCCTGTTACAGTGCTGGTCTGGGGAAGCCTATTTAAGAAAAAATATGTCCAGAACATACAGAGGCTTAGGAGAGGGGCTTTGTGATGTTTCTGAGAACAATGCTGCAATACATCACTGCCTGCTTTGTTCCCAGGATACATTTTGGGCAGATCACAAGTAACCAGATGCTGGTGACAGTGATAGAAAATCTGAAGAAAACCACCATCTCCAGAGTCAGTGAGGCCCGGGTGAGTGTTGTACCCTCCGCTGTTCCAGGATCTAGAATAACAGGAGGGGCCCATGTTTATGAGCATGAGTTGACTGTGGTGACCAGTGGGAAAGTTCGCTGGGGGTCAGAGCCAATTTAAACCATCCTCCTTTTCAAATAGGCTGCCTTTTCCTTATGTTCATCCTCATGTGAGAATACCCAGTGGTGAGCTTATACTTCTGCTCCCTCCCTCATTTGCACTTGGTTTTCTGATGCGTGTGTTTGGCCTTGCCTTGCTAATTTCTAAATAAGTAAGAGGTAAAGTAACTCCCTGTTTCTCTTGGACTTTTGCGTGGGCTGCTACCTCAGGGCAGACTGTACATCTTCCCAGAGGAAGCATCAGAGGTGCCTGCCAGCAACTTGTCTGTCAGAAAATATAGTGGATTGTAGGGGGACTGCGTGCAGGACCGACTGTTCTTCTGCTCAGATGAAGTTTACAGATGAAGTTTACATTTAAACTAATTGCCTTCTTTAAATCTGTGGGTTGTCTTGTTTTCTTCCTCTCTTAGTAGAGGGTGGCCAGTGCAGGACTCTCTGCTCCCTAACAAGCTTAGGATGTGCCTTACAGTGTGGTGCTGGTCTGTCTCTGCAGGATGTGCTGGGATTCAACATGGCAGGGCTCCAGTTCCTGAAGAGGGAAATTGAGGCCAAGGATGAGGTGACATTTTTTGCTGATGCTACTGAACGTTTTGAGGAGAAGAAGAGGAAAAGGAAGAAGAAAGAGAAGATGGTTCTTGCAGTGCTCTAGCATTTGCTGCCCAAAACCCAGAGCACCTGGATGGACTTGTGTAACCTCAGTGCTGACCACGGAAGTGTTCTTGTGACTGAACATCTGTGATAATGTCCAGTGGCTGGAACAAAGTCTGTCAGCTCCGCACGTGGTATAACCCAGCAGTGAGCCCAACTCAGAATGGTTGTCTCTGAGATGGGCTCTCTGTATTCCACTGCAAGTGGATGCATTTGGGCTCTTTCTGAGGTGGCTGTCAAGGGCATGTGCTCTTCCTCCAGTGGAATGCCTGTTTGAAATAGAGTTGATTTATCCTGAGATCAGCTCGTTCTGGCAGAATTGATTCAATGGAATCCAGCACATGGACTGCTGGTGAGAGCATGCCCTGTCCAGGGAAGGCAGCCGGCAAGATTTTTCACTGTTTTGACACCTGCTGGTGGCTTATGGCCTCCGGAAAAAGTTCTGTGACTTCTGCTAAGGTGTGAGAGCTTGGTAAACAGCTGCTTGCTCTTTAGTGGGACAGGGAGAAACATGGCGCCGCATTCTATTAAAGGCATATTTATATTTGCTTTATGAGACAATGTTGTTTGTAGTGTTTTGTCCTGGTATTTTTTTTGTAAATCCTCAGCTGCCTTGGCCTGTGTGTCAGTTCCCAAAGGATTTTTTACAGAGAATAAAATCAGTGGGAGTAAATGAAAGGGCTGCCATTCCAGATTGTGTTTTTCTGGAGAGAAGGCAGACCAAGTGTGAGAAGGCTGGATTGTTTGCATTGTACTTATTCCAGGCTTTAGAAATTGCTCTGATTTGTTTCAATGTTATACTTGTGCTGTATCAGATAAAATGATTTATTTTCACAGAGGGGCAGTGAGGCAAACAAAAGTGAACAAGTATCTGCTGCTGTTGGTAGGTTATTAATTTATAGCACATGCTGTGTTTTTTTGCCAGTAGTCACGGGTTCTAGGGTGTGACCATGTGCTGACCTCATGCTCCATCCTTTAAGCCCTGTGGCCCTCATGTGCCCTTCCCTTGGGTGGGACTGACGGTGGCTTGGCCGGTCAGGGCCCAGATGAGCACCGCCACCCTGAGAGTCTCGGACTGACAGCTCAGCCAGGCCTTGGGGTGGCTCTTGGGGACACAGCAAGTGCTAAAGGCATCACCTAGAGACAGCTCAGCCAGGCCTTGGGGTGGCTCTTGGGGACACAGCAAGTGCTAAAGGCATCACCTTCAGCAAGGCCCATCCGGCCCTTCCCAGCAGACACAGGCACTGCCATTGCAAGATGTTCCAAGATGTGCACCAACCAGTCTGTGAGCTCCCTGCTGTGATGATGCCCTTGCAGTGCCTTTACTGGTGCCAGTGTCTGGGCAGCTGTAGGCTCGGCAGCTCTCAGAAGCCTAAAAAACCAGGTACCAAAAGGAGAAGGCTGACTGTGGCTCCAATTACCTTAATGACAGGGAGTTAGGTGTTATGGATGCTATGTAATGAGCTGCTGTTTGATGGTCCTCTGGGAGGCTCAGAGAAAAAGCATGGCCACGGGGGTACATGAACTCAGGGACTGATGAGAAGGATGTAAATGGTGGTATAGAAGAGTGGGTTGGGATGCAGGGTCGTCTTATGATGATGGCAGGTGTCTCCTCTGATCTAAGTTGGAAGGGGTGGAATTCCCTCATTTTTGTGTCTGTTTGCTGTCACTGGTATTAGGGAAGAATCCTTGGAGTAAAGGTCTGGTTGGAAAGTTGTCCTCTCTCCATAGCTGCAGATGCAGGCTGCCCCGTTGAAGTTTCCCTCCCTCTGGTTCTCAGATTTGTATCACTTGTGCCTGGTCTATACTAATGCAGTATTTGGGTGGCTACTGAGAGAGCTCAGCACATGCTTTAAATGGAAGAGGACTGTCCTGTGCCAACAGCCCATTGATAGGAATTCTGATATCCTTGGGTACATCAGCTTGCACTTTCTTGGGTGAAATTCCCTGGCTCTACAACCCTGAGCAGGAGAGCACTTACAAGTACAGGGCAAGCATAAATCTTATTGTTAGAATATGTATCTCACTTAACAGTGTGGATGGGAGAATTCAGAACTGGCATTCATATTTCACACTGGTGAAAGTTATTAATGCCCAGTCATGGGATTCTCAGTCACTGTGATGTGTTGAGAGGACAAGTCATCTGCATTTATCAAGGAAAATTCCCCATCTCTCAGGATGTCACATGTTGGAAAAAGGATAAAGCACAGGAAAGTACCTTGCTAGAAATGAATTTGTAAACAGGAAGCAGTGCTGCATGGGAACACATAAATATGATAGCTCAAAAAGAGCTTGTGATGTTTCTTTCAGTCATTGCTGTGTAAGTAGGAACAAGGAGGGGGAAAAGACCATCTCTAAGTGGCTCAGTCTTGTGCTACAAAGAGTGATGAGCAGATGAGCATCTGAAGGTGCTCTGTGTGATTGTGAACAAGAGGGTATAAGAATCCCTCTGTGTCAGGTGTAACTTTGTGTGCTCACAACCCCCATCTGGTGTTTGCAGCTAATCAAAGGTAGGTGAACACCAGAAAGTGAAACCTATGATTGGAAAGCAAACAGAAACTTAGGAATTAGATCAGAGCAGCTCAGCAGCTCTTTCTTGAAGAACCACAGTTGACTGCATTGAAACCTGCTGCAGTCTCAGTACTTGAAAAAGACTTCAGGTGTCTCAGCACAGGTTATTAGAAACCTAATCCCTTTTAAAAACAAATTTATTGGGAACCATTCATCACTGCTCTGCAGTAGGGTTGAAATACAGTAATCTTTCAACTGTTTGCATTTCAGACAGCCACATCAGGAGATTGTGCAACCTTTGGACCACCTGTGCCATTAATAGGGTACAGGCAAAATATTTATTCACATTTAATCCGATTAAATAAATGAAAAAGTTACACTGGGATGTTTCGATAAGGTTGGACTAAAATTTAGGTATTTCAGTGTTGCTGATCCTCATGTTGTTCTTCTAGGGCTCTAACCTGCAGTGGAAGCAAACAGAAAATTAACATGAATGGAAAAGAAGACAAAACAATAAACCCCAGCTCTACCTTTGTACAGTTGTTGAAGCAAACCCAATAATTATGTCCAGATTCTTTGCAAGTGTTGTGTGAGCACTGTGATTGATATGGACTGGCTTCCTTAGATTTAGCCTCTTGCTGTTGGAAGGAAACAACGTGAAAAAAGGTTCTTACATGGGCTTCAGCTAGATTAAGAGTTTGCTTTTATTGCACAAATTGAATGGCATAAAAATCATAATTACACATTCAGGATGGGCAGTCTGCTTGGGAATACTGAAGACTTTAATGGGCAGCTTCCTGTTCAGTATTTAATTCCGAGTACATTAAGAGAATCTTTTTGAAATGTTTTAAATATAAATGCAAAGTAACTAAGAAAATATAAATGAGATATGACAAAGTTTGGTCAGGTGATGTTTGATCAGTGATTTCTGCTTGTTGCTCTTTACTAGGAGATATGGCAAATTTGTGATCAAATCTAATATTGCAGGGAAGTTTCTAGGTCTCAGTGGAAAGAATCACTGGCTCTGGTGATAACCACCTGGTGATAGGAGCTTAGAAAGTTGCCACGGTACCTCTGCAGTGACTTGACTGTTTCTGTTCTGGATGGCTGAACAACACTATTTTAACCAATTACAGGACTTACTTAACCTAGGAGTATCAGCGTTTTGGGAGACTAAACCAACCAGTCCAGAGTTCCTTGACATGTCTGAGATATATACGGTTTTGAGTCCAGGAGATTTTGAGGGAAGGAATGTTCAAAGAGGCATTAGGTGCAGTTGTTCAGTTGTCATGGAGTAGCTGCAGCCAGCTTCAGCAGGAATTATCAATCAGTTCACAAAAGGACACTGTCAGAAGAGAAGGGAGGTTTGGCTATTGTGACAGCAGCTATGATTAGCTGGATTAGCCATGTGAGAGGAGAATATTGTGTAGTAAATTTCTCTTCACTTGGTGCTTCTCATGGAAGATAACAATGATCAGAATTTCTTATGTGTCTCACTAAAATGTGTCTGACTAAAATGTGAACTGACTGGGTGAATATTTCTCTTCTGTTTCAACACCAAGAGAAAGAAGTTTGTCTAAACTGCCTTCATGATGAGCTCCAGGTTGTAAATCCCTAAGGTGGAAGGCATTAGACTGGTGGTTTTTCTAGACTATAATTGCATGTTACTCCAGGGGTAAAACTCCACATTGGAAAAGGTAAGAAGATATTTAAACAGGGATAAAAGCTATATTTGATGTATACTGGGCAGTCCTAGAGCAGATGCAGCAGTCAGAGGTATGTCTGTGAAGTTTTTGAGAACTGACTGATGTGGTTGCTTTTCTTTTTCTCCAGAGGAGAGGAAATGAGATACAGCTGGGATTTCTTTGCTGATTGGTTAGATAACATGACAGGCTTACAGATGTTTAAGTTGAAAGAAAAAAGATGATGTCAGTGTTACACATATGAAGCAAACTTGGGACTGTGGAGTTGAGAAGAAACATCCATAGGGTTCCTGTTTATGAACTGTCACCATTGATTGTATTGTAGAGAGCCTGAGCTCAAAAGGGTGAGATGAACACCAGCCTAATGTTGAACATGTTGACTGGTGGTTTGAGAGAAATTCCCAGTAAGGCTTTCTTGTTGTCAGGGAAGACTTAACCATTCTAAGACACTTTTAGAAAGTGTCCAAAGGAGGGCTACAAAGATGCTGAAGGGCCTTGAGGGAAAGCCTTGTAAGGAGTGGCTGAGGTCACTTGGTCTGTTCAGCCTGGAGGAGACTGAGGGGAGACCTCACTGCAGTTACAACTTCCTTGTGAGGGGAAGAGGAGGGGCAGACACTGATCTCTTCTTTCTGCTGACCAGTGACAGGGCCTGAGGGAATGGCCTGAAGTTGTGTCGTGGTCGAGGTAGGTAGGATATCAGGAAAAGGTTCTTCACCCAGAGGGTGTTTGGGCACTGGAACATGATCCCCAGGGAAGTGGTCACAGCACCAGCCTGACTGAGTTCAAGAAGTGTTTGAACAATGCTTTCAGACACATGGCGTGATTCTTAGTGCTTTCTGTGATTCTTGTGCAAGGCCAAGAGTTGGACTCAATCCTTGTGGGTCCCTTCCAACTCAGGATATTCTGTGATTCTTCATGTAAACTGATTCTCCAAGGCTACTGAAATGTGCTGTAAGAACCAGTGTCTGCAGAGGGCTGTGTGCATTTGAACTTGTCACATAAGGTTGCCCTACCTGTAAGACTCCTGTCCCTTGTAAGACTTGCTGTCAGTGTCAATAGGTCACCAGTGAGACTTGGTTTTGGAAAGTGAGGTGTTAAAGAAAGGCTGATTTATTAGGGCTTAACTGTAATAAATCCAGCTGCCAGGAGGCTTAAGGACTTGTTTAATGTGGAGAGAGTAAGTGAAGGATTTGGGACAGGACTGAGGAGGCTCTGCTGTGAGGGCCTCCACTGAGCTGAGCAGTTGTAATAAACTGCAGTTCCCTTGTAGTGAGTCCTTTGGTTAATGTCATCCAGTGTTTCCCTTCTCTTGTCACAGTTACCAAGTCGATGTGCTGGGTGCATCATTTGCATGAGGTTTGTTCATGATGCTGATGATGAAGTGGAGGTAAAACAACTGTACTTTAATTTACAGCTGCTGTCACTGCATCCAGTACTTACATTAACTACTAGGCTTTCGTGGGAGTGTAATCCATAACCGTGGCTTGGAGCTTGTAGGAACTTCCCGGACTGCTACTGCCATCCCTCCCTGGGGGTATCCTGGTGGGCGGCACTTATAAATCTCTGCGGTTAACACAGGTGGAATACCATGTTAAGGATCTAACCCTTTTGGTACATTTATTTAACTAAAATAATGTGGGTGGAGGTAGGAATGAATTCTGGAAATAAGGTTGCGAAACATCGGGAATCTGGACTACTGCCCTCAGGTCAAAGATTAAAGGAACAGGTAAAATATGGGGGAAGGGCACAGGTTTTGGAGGCTGGTCTGCAACTGTGTCTGAGGACTGGGTGAGTGGGAACGGAACAGCAGCTGGTTTTGCTGCTATGCCACCAATCCTGCCTTGCTCAGCTCTGCAATTATTGGCATGAAAGGTTTCTTTGGGTCAATGCAAAGTAAATTTGGGGAGTTTCAATGTCATGTCCAGAGCATAAAAAGCCTCAGTGGAGTTGCTGTTAGCCAGTACTCTGGTCAGGCTCAGAGTACCCTGAAGTTCTCCTTTCTTTGGTAAGGGTGGCCCTTACTCTGAATGAAGTTTCTGGCACGTTTGGACATAACTTGCTTTGCTATTTCTTTTATAGGTTTCCAGAGGACACCTTCTCCCAGACTTCTAAGTGTAAATCTGATTAAATATCAAACCAAACTTCACCCTTCTAATCTCGCCCTTAAAAATGAGCCTGTAATTTTATCTAAAAGAATAATTGTAGTTTCTGGCTGTCCTCAGTTAACTACAAACCCCACTGAACCCACACAGGCTCATTTCTGAGAGCATTCATGCACTTCTGTGCTTGCATCTTTGCTGCTGCAGGGATTGTCAGGATGGTACATCATTTATATATCGGGATGATGCATCATTTTGTTGCTCATGAGGTTGTACTACCAGATGCTACCATAGATTTAAAAATGTAATAAAGCATTTTCATGAGGGGTGGTGGGAAAGAGTTCCTATTATTTCCATTTATTTTTTAAAAGCCACATCTTTCTGAGTTGCTGTTCTTCCTTTCCCCACTTTTCAAACTGTGTTATTCTGATCTAAAGTACTTTTGGCATCAGAATCTTAAATTGTTCATTTGTTGTGCTTTTGGAAACACCCAATTGTGTATTTCTGCAAAGGACAGTAAAGCTTGTTACTGCAACAGCCTGCACTGGAAACAATGCTTGAGGCTCCCAACAGGAAGATGATCCCCAGGAGTGATGCTACAAAGTGTGTGTGTGAAATAAATTCAAAAAAGGATATTTGCTTTCACAGGCAGCAGAAGAGTTTCTGTCTCTGTTAATATTTCAATGTCATGGGAAACTTCTTCAAGGCCAGTGTCTTTCCCTCCAGTTACCATGGCAAAAATCTCTATCTCCAGTTCAACCAGCAAGCCTGCTGCCACCTAGGAGAGACAGAGGATGACTCACAAGTAAGGTGCAAGTTTCATCCATGGTGCACTCCCTCAGCCCTTGGAGCTGGTGGTTCTTCAGTGCAGTCTGATGCAATTAAAGTTTGAAAGAAAACTGCCAGGTGTTGGCATTTTTCCCCCTTAAATTTCTTTTTAGGTTCCAGAGGGAAAAGGGGAACTGGGACAGTTGGGAGAGAACCCAAAAAGAGGTGGTTGATGCCCCAAATCTGTCAGTGTTAGGGGCATTTGGATAGCATCCTTAATACCATGTTTTTACTTTTGGTCAGCTCTGAAGTGGTCAGGCAGTTGGACTAGATGGCCATTGTAGGTCCCTTCCAAATGAAATAAAATATAATATTCTATTATTTTCTAAAAAAAACATAGAGGTACAAAACATAGAGATACAAAAGGGACAGATGTGTGAAGAAAAGAGAATAGAAATTATTCCAGCCATCTAGCTGGACTTCTGTAAGGCCTTTGACACAGTCCCCCACAACATCCTCTCTCAAATGGGACTTTAAAGATCTCTTCCAACCCAAACTATTCTACGATTTTAAGTACTAAGTTGTGGCTAAGGCTCTGGACTAGAGGGTTTGAATTGCAGTCTGGCACTGCCTCCCTGCACAAGTAATTTCTTCTTGATTCTATGCACTGGCAAAGATACTGCCTGGTATTTTGTGCATGCTGTGGGGATACTGGCCAGAGATAATGTGCAGGTGAAAAGGGAGACTGAACAAAAGCAGAAAGCACGAAAGCTTCATACTTAATGGGATAATGGAATGTGTCGTGGTTCTTTGCTAGATAAAATATTTAAGGTGGAGAACAGCTGGAGAAGAAAAGATCGAGGCAATAGTTTACTAGGTTCAAATCCTAAAGGTATCAGGACAGGAAGGTAAGTCTAGGCATAAGACAGAACAATATAACAAATACCCTAAGCAGAAGGGAAAACTTGGAGGCAGTAGAGTAATCCTGTACTGGTAGAGTGATCCTGTTTTCTTGGGAAAAGCTCTCTTTAACCTCACTGCTTGACCTGCTGCTTTCCATTGAACTTAATATGTTTGTCCCTCTGCATTCTGGAAGAGGCATGGGGTGCTTAGTTGAAGGTGGCAGAGGGACAGTGGAAGACAGCATCACTTCAAATAACTTTAAACAAAACTGTGTATCCTGGCAGCTTTATTCTCAGACAGCTGGTGTCCCAGACAGGACCCCTGGCTAGCCTGAGGGCCAGCTGAATCTAGAAAAAAAACCAAAAGCTCTCCTGTGTAACCTACAGGTCCTGGTGTGTACATCACTCTCAGTCCTGTGTGCGGAGGTGGCTGCTTCACCCGAAACCTGTCAGAAAGAGAAGAGAATCAGTTTGCCAGAAACTGTTTTGGGCAGGAGAAGTCACATCTAGGAAGCAGGCTGCCTGCTCTTCCTCTGCTTTTGTAAATGACAGCAGAATTTCTTAGCTCATCCTTTCCATCATAATGTACATGTTGGACTACAGCAGTATTCCTGGGCTTAGTGCCAAGGCTCAGGTTTCTAACAAAAAACCCCAAAGGAGCAGATGGTTGGGCCAAAGTAAGCCTGCAAAGAAAGAGCTTGTTAACACTGCCTGGTCCTTACAACAGAATGTGAAACATCAGCATTTTAAACCTGCACATTCAAAGGATGCTGAAATACAAACAGCTTCTTTGCAAACACCTGTGTGTTGCACAACCAAAAGTCCCTAACAATCTTTATTTAATGTCCTTTGATATGATTCTATTGCAGAAGGCATGATACTGGTAGGAATTTTGTGCAAATAATCTTTCATTTAAAGGTACCGACTAAAGCAGAAGTTTCACTTCTTCATTTCTTACTGATCGTTTCACATCTGAGATTCAGTCCTTTTGTGAATGCAACTTCCAGCTGTTCAGGATTTTAAAGATCATTAGATCAGATATGACCTTTACTTTTGCATTGCTCTGGACCTGATCCTGTGGATTTCATCCCGCCCTGAAAAACAGTTTACCAGCATGCCCTTGCACCAGAAACTGTTAAAGGAAAAGCAGTAGAAGAGGCATTCCTAGTACATGGCTCCATCTTATGGAAAGCTCTGGCAGACCTATAAAGTGGCTGTCAGAATTCCTGCGCATTCTCTGGAGTGGTCGCTGTTATGAGAAACTGTACTTGATTTTTGTCAGGATCTATTTGGACAGATAGCAACCAGGGTACTAAGGATTCAAACTAACCTTGAGAAGTTCACACCAACATTCTTTATGATTACAGTGCTTGCATAGGTGCAGCCTTCCTTTAGCACTCCAAATGTCACGCTGGGTGGGATGAGATAGAAACTGGTAAGATCCTGTCTTGTTGCAAGAGATGATGTGCTGATCTTTCCTGAGACAGGATCTTCTATCTTTGCAAACAAAATATGAGACAAAGTTGGTGGCCATTAAGTCAGGTACAGAGTTAACTTAACCTACATTTGACCTCTGTCCACTCACCCCAAAGAATTACAAAAAGACATCCTAATCTGAATAAAAACTGAAGTGGCACTTTGAATATTGTCTGAAAATTTATACTGGTTTGAGTTTTCAGACATATTAAGCTATTGAGGTGTCTCAGGGAAAATGAGGGAAGTTCTGCTCTTTTGGAAATGGAGCTTTCCTGTAGGTGCCTGATGCAGAATGAGTTTGTCCTAGCAGCTGAGAGGAAAGGTACTTTTAGAATTGCCAATAAACATACATAAATTGCAACAGCCATGTTTCAGTAAACAGATTCACAGTACCTTCCAGTATTGCTCCAGGGTGAAGATTTTATGGAAAAGAGATGACTCAGAGGATATTAATATTGACATGAAAAATGTTATTTCTACCTTTTCATTTGGTATGGTGCTTGGTTTTGTCCCCTGAAGGGATGATGGTAATATTACTTTCTCTTTTCTTGTCTGTCCTGTAACATCCATGATCAGACTTGGAACTTTACGTCGAAAGTGTGGCTGTTCCCATTTTGCAGCCTTTTTTTGGTCTGGAAAGGAATGATTTCCAAAA
Source organism: Pardalotus punctatus (assembly GCA_013400915.1). Classification (NCBI taxonomy): domain Eukaryota; kingdom Metazoa; phylum Chordata; class Aves; order Passeriformes; family Pardalotidae; genus Pardalotus; species Pardalotus punctatus. The sequence continues at coordinate 361,537 of VZTX01015545.1, read as the reverse complement.
GCATGAAAAAGTAACAGGTGGATTTAAATTTGTATTGCAAATACTGTGTCAAGAGTTATAAAAAGATACCAAGCTGCTCCAACTACATTCTGGAAGGCAGGTGTACCTTTTGTGCCGCTGGAACCATCTTCTTGTTTGGAAGGAGCCTGCAGCAGAATGCCAGATGAAAATGATGAATCACTTGAGGTATCAAGAAATTCAGCTGCTAAAGGGAAAATAATGAAATCTTGAGTCAAGTGTTTTTTATGATCACCATCATTTTCATAAACATCTGAAACAAAATCTCATTCTTTGGCACTTTAATTTAGACAATCTTGGAAAGCTGTCTACATAACCATGAGAGGCTGGGAAAATTCTGCATGTGACATTTTGCTCTACTGGGCCACAGGGATTAAAAATGCCTATTGTGTGATTAGTCATTTCTTGTCCTCTGGCTAACTGAACTATAAGCCATAAAGGACTAAACGACAATCCAACACATGTCCTATGGTGATTGAAAATGGGGAAATACGGGAATTAGTGGGGGTCTGATAAAGCCCCATGGAGGACTGTTTTCCTGATATGAATCTTTGCTGTGTATGACTTTAAATCTCACTGTATGATTTCAGTCAGGGCTGCTTTTCAAACAGAACTGAAGTATTCCTCTCAGTTCTGTAAAGCTCATGCCTAAGATAATGATTCACTCTTTCACTGCTTCCCATCATGGAGTCACTGCTTTCCTCATACCCTCCAATCTATCCTTAGCCTGTTTTTGCACCAGTTCCCTCTTACCACTGAGTTTCAGAATTAAATCTCCCATATGTTTCCTACAGTCATACTGTTTTTATTCTGAACTCGGCCTCCTTGGTTCTTGCTCATCCATCCCTAACTATTATTTATTCCATTTAAGTTTTTCTTGAGCATTTTTCATCTATCCACCCCCCATTCATCGCCCAACTCTTTAGCTTAGCATCCAAAGCTGATGGTTCTTCCACATTCAATGATATTTGCATGGGTTTCTCCCTCCCGAAGAAGAAACAAAACCAATGCCAGACAGCAGATTACCTCCACTGCATTCTCTTATCCTCTCTAGAGTGGAAGTCACACTTCTTTTTTTTTTAAGTAGAGGAAGTTCCTGAGATATTGCTTCCAAATCATGAAACTAGAGAAAAGTAAGAAAGAGGGCTTAGGTTTCCCAACTAAACACCTGGAAAAAACAATCAGCAGACACCCTCCTCCCCCTGCAAAAAAAAGAAAGTAAAAAATAAAAAAAGGGGTACAAAGGAAACAAATAATCAGAACCAATGTGGTAACCATAAAAAATATATACATAGTTACATCAGATTACAACCTACATTTCTGAGTAGGCTTTATGCATTTACAGCATTTACCAGGTGAGGTTATAACAAGAAAGCCCCAGGATCACTTCTAAATTAGGAGTGTTAGTTTTACTTATTCCCTTTCTAATTCACAGGGAGAGCAGTTTGAGGGGTAAGTAAAAAAAAACCTGAGGCTGAGCTTTGCTTTGAATCAGATTCTCTCCAGAGTTTATATAAGGAATTTTGTAGAGTTTGTACTCAGCGAACATATGCTGTCTTCAAGATACACTTCCTTTACAAGGGCATGTAATTCCCAGTATTAATTCTGCCACGGTTGTCCTTTGTAATGGTTTGAGATAAATAGAGGCTGAGCTATAAACCCAAAATTGTCTTTGGGAGTATGGGAAATACTACTTGGCCAACAAAACTCATCCAGTTTTCAGCTGAATTACCTTTTCTTGGAAAAATCCTGTGAAGATTTCAGATTCAAAATATGGAGGAAATACTTTGTTTTTTAATGCCATAAAGGTCAGCTTTTGTTCATCCAGTTCTCTCCTAAGTGTGTTTTTTACATTGTTGGTAAGGAAAAGAAAGAAAAAAAAGCATTATAATTGAGTTTACCCTGTTTTTCAGCATTATGCATTAAGAAATGGAATTGGTAACGGCAAGTGGCATTTTTTTCCCCTGGTTCATCACATGGAGTAATATTCTTGTAATTCACAATTTTCTTGGAGGTGGATTAAGAACTGACTGGTCTGATCAGAATGCACATGGACAGTGAGTTGCCTGCTATGAAGAGCTCCTCCTCAGACCATGCTCCATTTCTCTAAATCTCATGGAACATGTCTGAGACTGCCATTAGTGTTTTCCCAACCTTCCAACAAACACATAAAGCTAAGAATTGGTATTTCAGATGCATTGCTAAAATTTTGAACACAAAATTAATCTAATTTTCATATTTTATCACAGAAGGACTTGATGGCTCTGTGGCTACAGAAGAAGCTGTTCAAATTTCTGAAGGTAAGGCTGGCCAGAGTAAAGATCAGTCATGTTTTCAGCTTGATTTAGCCCAGTTTCACACTACTGGAGTTTCAATGACTTGCAGGGTCTAATATCAGCTATGAAATTATCACTCTTAATCCTACTGAGAGTTTTAACCCTGGTTTTAGAGCCAGAATTGCACATAATGTTCTTGGGCTCTGGCTGCTCATATATATATATATTTAAAGTAATTTTTCAATAGGATGCAAAACAGTGTGAAATGATATATTAAAATATAACTCTGAAACTCTAAAAGGCTTTTTTATTTCATGCAAGTCAGAAAGTAATTAAGAAGCAATATGGAAAGCCTCATGTGGAGTGCTGTGTCCCTTTTGGAGCTGTCTGGTGCACAAAAGGGCCACAAAGATGATTAAGGGTTTGGAAGACCTTTCATGCGAGGAGAGGCTGAGAGAGCTGGGACAGTTTTGCCTAGAGAAGCTTTGAAGCACCCCCATGAGAGATATGTCGGGGGTTCAGTTTGAAAAAATCAGCTTGTGTTTGTGGAATACCTGAATCTTAACCTAAAGCATCAGCATTTGAAAATATTAATATACAGTATTTTCCACACTGGTAGCAGAACCAGAAAACAAAACACAGAGCATCTGACTTCAGCCTTGTTTTGCACAGTGTAAGTTAACAGTAATGCTGCTAGGTTTTGAGGGAAAAAAAAGAAAAAGAAGGAGACTCAAACCATTTATTCAGCATTTCTGTTGCAGAAAATACCCCATTATTTGCAGGCAAGCCATTGGACCATCACCCAAGACCTGGTGAAATCGATAACACCTTTTACAAAAGTAGATTAAGCTGGTTCATAAAATAACTTGATCCTACTAATATTATTACCTGTTCTGTTCTATTTTGCTTTGCCACTTGGACACTTGTGTTACTCCATCTGGACTGAATCATCAGGAAGAAAAAAAGAGAGAGTAGTGTAAATGAGAAAACTAGTAGTGTTCTATAAGAACAAAAATATTTACAAAATAACCCTGGAAAGAAAATGTTTTTTATGAGAGTATGTTATGTAAACACCTCAGGTGACTCCTGACTTGGACTTGTATGGTTTGCACAAAATTGTTTGCTCATATCTGCATGTTTATTACATCATTCAATCAAAGCAACATCCAAAATCCTCTCCCAACAAACTTTGAAGTATCTTTCAGATAAGGAAAGAGAGGCATAGAAGGACAAAATAATCCCAGGACAGGCTAGTAAAACATTGCCATATGTATCTATAGATCTAGGTCCCAGTCCTTAGTGCCAGTCAGTAAAAATTGCCTTCCCCGTGTGTTTGGTTTCACCCTTTGTGTTACTCACATTTGCATCAGGTCTCATTGCTCTGTCCTACCTTAACCTCTGCTGTTGGTCCTCTCTTGTCTCTGTGGGATGCTGGAGAGGAGGAGCCACTGCCTGTTCGTACAGCTCGCTCACATGGGCTGCAAGGTACACATGTCATTGAATGGGCACGCTCTGCTAAGCAGTGCTAGGTGGTATGAAGAAAAAACATCAAAGGACATATTTTTCATGCATCTTTCTGCCACTTTATGGAAACCTAACAGTCTTTGTTACTGTGAGGGAAAAGGCAGAAAGAACTTCATTCCAAAATCAAGATCAGAACATTAATGGATAAGAAATTGAACCCAATATTGAAAGAACAAGAAGCAGATTAAGTTCACACGCTCACCCTGTATTTCCTGACATATCTATGTTCTTTCAAGATACAAATCAAATACCTGTGAACAGGAAAAGTTGCTGACATTCAGCCACTTTCTGACTGGGGTGCTCTGAGGTCTCTATCTACAGCTGAAGAAAATAATGTGGGTTTTCAGGGACCCTTATTACATTCAACTTGCTTAAATTGGGCTTAATTGAGGCTGTGAAGCAGCCATAATCAACATTCTCATGGAGGGAACTACCAGTTCAATGTGTATAATGGAGAAATGCCAGTCTTTCCACGTTTAAGATTGTGACTGGCTCTGGGGCTTTAATAAAGAGTTGCCCTGTCCTCTGATATATTTTGTAAAATATGTTGTTTACTTTATGCCTTGAACCTAAATCGTGAGTCCAAAGGAATTTCCTCAGTTGATTGAAAACAAATTTTTGTAGCAAAATTTAGATGTGAGGATCTGAGAGATATGATCCTGTTGGACTATGACAATATCTCTTATTGTTTTGGGAACAACATAAGTTCAAAATGTGGGGGTTTTTTTTGGTCAGCTTTTTTGCCACAAAATATGATTGTATTTTCCTGCTTTTTCTATTTTCGCCTATTTTAAAGAGTTTTTCTTTCCCACTATCTTCTTCATTAGCAATGTTACATTAAAATTGCACCTCCATTTAAAAGGAAACTGTTCAGCAAGCATTTGTTGCTATAGTTTTTGTTTGCTTTGCACAGTGTGCTTTTTTTTTCAACGAGTAGAAATACTCATGAGAAGGTAGAAAGGGCAGAAAAATAACACTTTAAGATGAGCATCACTATGGGATAGAATGTAATGGATTTTTCTGCAGAAAAGGCTTATGTGTTCTTAAAAGAAACTGACATCTTAATTTTTATTTGTACGTATTGAAAACATTAATCAGTTAACAAGTATCTTGTGAAGGCTTTAACAGAAATTTGTACAGAAAAGCTAATACATCGGCGCATCTTCTCCCTTAGGCAGGTTAATGTAACCAAAACATGTGATGCTTTGAGTTCAGATTTTGAAGTGTAATAAATAACCAGGATTTACCTAGTTGCTTTGAAACACTTGTCTGAAAAGTTATTACTTGTATAAAAGTAGCCAAGTATTGTCATAGTTCTTATATCTAAGAAAACTCTTTACATGTGGAAATGTGAGTCAAAATGTCAAATACACACACTTAAACCCAGGAATTATTTTTCAGAGGTAGTGCCTCTTTGATGCTAACAAATTCTAATCACCTGTTAGAATCACACAGAAGCATTTACATAGCACATAGATTAATTCAGCTTTATATTCCTTCTTTAAAAATAATATTACCATACTTTAAAACTTATTATGATAGCTTAAATTTTAAGAACACAGATATTAAATTTTTATTACCTTTATCACTGAGATTCTCAATTGACTTCTCCCAGTTAGGAAAAGACTGCAATGAAGAAGGAATAACTGTGACCATGTAAGAATTAAAATTCACAACAGCAGCATCTTGTTCAAAGGATTTCTATCCTAAACAAGTGTTATCTTGTTACCTGACAATAGGACTACATGAATAGGGGTATTTCAGTGTATTAGAAAACATGAGCCGGGAAAAAAGGAAATTAAGTACCATGTCCTTGTGTAAACAGGAATTTGCTTTCTTCTTGTTGATCGACTTCACAGATGGCTTTGTATTTTATATGGCTGCTCTTTATTAAATCAATTCAGATAATTCATTATCAAACTCAAATCCTTCTGCAAAGAATTTGAACCAGATCTAAAACCCACAGTCAAAACACCAAGTCAAATAGGAAATGTGTTCAGGAATTTGCAGGCTTTGTTACCAAGGAGCTCTTGTGTGGCTGGTTTACAGTAAAGCAAATGAAGGATAAGAGACTCCAAAGTGTTTCCTTTATTCTCATGCTGTCTCTGAAGCAGTTAACTGGAAACCAGAGTTTCTTGTGACCAGGCTAGGGTTGTAACAGAGCTAGGGAACACTGGAGACTTGGAAGGAACGTAACACCGATTCCTGGGTCACAGAAGTTGCACAGTGAGACTGCTGCTCAGAAAAGAGTTGTCCAGTGTGTGAAACCTGTAACTGGAAATGTGCTGAAGGTAGCCAGGACAATCAACAATAATTAATCACTAGACAAATTCACTGGAACTGAGCAGCATGTGAGATTCAGCACCTGGGTCTCATCAAAGTAAATAAACGTCTGCCCAGAGGATAGAGGCAGATGGAGTTCCTGACAGATCATTTCTCTGTTCCTCTTTCCAGACAAATTGTGACCCTCTTCTCCTGTTTACCCACCTTTCCCATTACCTATTCTTCTCCCTTTCCATTTCATTCCCTAATTATCCATGCAAATTCACAGATTATATTAAAAAAAAAAATCTGTTCAGCAGTAATAACAATATTCCTCCAGACTGCTTTTGTATTATCCCAAAAGCAGGGCTTAAATTCTTACTATGGAGGTGGCTGTGGTTGAAATAAAAGTCTCCCAGGTGCAATGACAACAGACTGGAAATATTTTCATCCTGATGTCAGGGGATATGAAAAAAACCCCTGAATTACAGAAAAGTAATTTTGGCCTGTGTGTTTGGGAATATAATTCAGTAGAGTGAAACTCTTGATCTGTCTGAGCATTGCTTCCCCAAATGGCAGCAGTGCCCAGCTGAATTCAGACCGGCTGAAGGCTGAGCATGGCTTTCCTTTACCATTAATCTACTCCAGAACTAGTGCTGTGCTACTCTGACATTAGCTGTTTTATTAATGGATAACACTGTGTTTTAAGGCTCACACTTCCAATGCAATACAAGAGTTTTGTTGAAAAAAGTAGTCAAAAATTTTACGTTGCTCACTTTAACCAGTTTAAGGAGACTTGCAGCATTCTCCTTTTCCTTTTCTGTTCTTGGTTCTTTGACATTCATGTCTTCCAGCTCATTTTTCTGCTTTAAGATGTTGTCTATATATTTCTGGTGGAACAATGGAAAAGAACAAGAAACATGAAGATATTTTGTTTGCAGAGGTAGACTTAAAATAGATATTTACATTGCCATATTCTTACTAACTGCTACAGAGAAGAACACTCTGCTGGCACTTCTTTATGCTTTAGAAGATAATTCGTATTGGAAAAAAGGGTTCTAAACACATCACTCTGCTAGAAAAGCTACACGCAGTACAGAACTTTACTAACAGACAAGGTTTGCAGAAACAATCTGTTTCCAGTGCCAGTTCTTTTTCATTTCTTTATATCACCTTAATCTTATAGGAGATGGAGAAAGGAAAAGTAACATTTGCTTTAGATCTTGATTTTTTTCTGACAAAGTGTATGGCTAAAGATTTCAGATACCTCATTCTGGAAAGAATCCATTAATGAAATATTGAGAAACAAGCAATGAGGGTAATTCCATTGTACACTAATGCAATTATTATAAATGTGTTGTCAGTGCTCCTAATGGCAGTTCTTCCTTCCCAATGTAACAAACAGCATCCACCTTTCTCTAAAAATCAACAGATGTGGTTGATGGAGAGGCTGCCCTTGCCATTTTGGTGTGGAAATTTTCTTATAGTGTTGCCTTTAAAAGATCAGTATGCAAATTAAAGAATAATTTTAATATATTTATAGACCATAAAAATGGCAATATTTCATTCTGATACTCATGCATGTCCCATACATGTCTGGGCTGGACAGCTGCCAGTGTTTTTCTATTGCAAGCATATTTTCTTTGAAATGTAATGTGGGAGGAAAAAAAAAAAAATCTAACTGGCTACAATATGCTACTACCTTCACAAATTTCACATGCTGTTAACTTTCAAATTCAGTCTGCAATGCCATTATCAAAATATGTTCAATGAATAAATTATAGAACACATATATTTTATTATTTTCTAATTCTTAAGTCATGATGAGGTCTTGACTCTAAAATCTCTTCTAAGAGCATGTTCACAACGTGAATTAAATAAATGAATGTTTTACACCAACACTGAGAAGGGCAAAGCTGCTCACAAGATCAGCAGAACTTTTGGACTTCGTCTCAGAGCATTGGCACAGGAGGTCTAGCTTGCACTTGGCTATGAACCAGTCACTAATGAGGGATGGCCACAAACTTTGTCAGAAGGCTACACAGCTGTTTCCTGGACAGAGTGACAGAACTCAGACTGGAACCTGGAAATGTTCTATATTGATTTATGAAAACAAATACACCACCAAGACTAGAGTGTGTCGCAGGGACCAAGTTAACTGTAGAATTATGTTGAGCTAGAAATTCTTATTCAGCTTCATAGATTTAAATTCTTAAGAATTTCTGAAGGAAAAAACCCTAGGCAAAATAAAAGCAAAGTAACAGATATAAATATTGACAGCAAGGAAACTATATGTTAGAGTACTATCTGTGAGGTATATTGGACTGGATCCCATGTATTTGCTCAGAAGACTAGGTTTCATAAGAAGTAAGTGAAACAATTGAGCTTTTTCAGCAAAACACTTATAGTACCTGTCTATGTATGAAATAATTGTTATTCGAACGTAGTAGATTTCTTTTTCTCAGGTATATAGTACACATTTATCAAACTACATTTGTCTGTTTGTCTGTCCTCTATAGCTTACTGGAAGAATGAATAAATGTGGTTGAACTACCTTGAGGGAAAGCTGCAGCTTTTCTCTTAGTTCATCACAGAGTGGCTTATACTGGAATAGCTGTCGGATTTGCAGTTTTTTGGGACATTTTCGCACAGGGACTGGCAAGGGCAACTGTGTTGATCCCATGCAAAGACCCTTCCAAACACACCTGCTGACTGGGGGACCTGTAATCCCCCCCTGAACAGAGAGGAGCAAACAAAAACAGCAAGAGGTTACTTATATTACTGAAAAATGCAGCTATTGGCAATGTGTCTCAGATGGAAAGCATATGCTCTCCTTATACAATCATAGACCTAGACAATAAAGCCAGTAGATTCCTGGAAACAATTTATCTATCCTAAAACATCTTCATCTGGCAAGATAAACTCCCCTTAAAATTGCTATATTCCCTCACTGAATGTAAACAAAGCCCAAGGGGACCATACATTCCCTGACACAGCCTAGCCCTTGCTCTGTCTGCTTAACAAACCGAACTTAACATTCACATTGTTTAGAGCTTCATTTCCCCACAGAGAAAAACATCTATTGCTTTAACATGAAAAGACAGTTTTGAAACAATTATACCTCAGGAGAAGAAGATTCTTCCTGAGTCTCTGCCTGAAGATATGGAGGAACAATACTCTCTGGTTCTTTCTTCATTATCCAGGGGGATGCTTCAGCCATGGGGTGGAGGACAGTAATACTTAAAACATCTGGTCCAAAGACACATTTTGCTAAGAATCAGTTCAACTTAAAAAAATGATGGACAAGTGTCTCAGACCTAGAGAAAAAACCACTTACCTAACTATGAAAAATCTTATTACTAAAGGATAAAACTCCATGTATCCATGGCTACAGTTAATATCAGATCTCTGAGCTGATTATAGAATAGTTGGACAAGTTCTGATTACTCAGACTATTTTCAACAATAAACTGCTGATGCTACCTGCTTTAATCTTTGGTTAACAGCTCAGTTGTAGAGTGTGGGGAGTATCCCAAACAATGAAGCACAGAGCATTGACCCATGCTTACTGAACACTAATTTCAGAAGTATTACAACATATTCAGAACATGCATAATTCTTCACTGTGTTTTATACTTCGTAATCTGATCACTGGATGGATTCCATTAGAGATGATTTATTTTTATTATTTGGATAAATTCTAATGTTCTTAAAAATATTCTTTCCAGCCCAACCCAAAAATTACTTAATCTACTATTATTTACCTCATAGGTGACCTTCAAAAATGATATCACCACTGAGGTACCTTGTCACAACGATACAAAATTGTGAAGTTTTGCTGTCAAGGCAAATAAAGCCAGTATTGTGAAACGTGGAGCTGGAAGTCTGGAAAATCAGATATGCTTCTATTACAAATGACTGCTGGTTGCAAGTAAGTTTTCTTGACTAGGATTTTTCACTGGGTATGTATGCTCTCCATCTTTCTGATCTTTTCACCTTCTGCATCTTTCTGGCTCCCTCCATGTCCTTTCTTTTTTTCTTTTTCCCATGGCAAAATTATTTAATTTGGTTTCTACAATGGGGAACCAGTCATTTTTGTGAATGCAAGTATATTTAAAAATGTGCAACACCTGATAAAGAGTAGGAATTGGGAAAGCTGTTTTATGTCATATGCTTATGACATGAATCTATGAGAAATATGTCTTAGTACTTTATGGCTTGAAGCGAACTTCCCTGATCATCCCCTCATAACCAGGGGAACCATACCTTCCTATCTTTCAAAGACTTTTTTTTTTGTTAGCATCTACCTGTTATGCCACAGTGTATTTTATAGAAACACAGCATCTCCAACTAACTTTACAACGACAACCAACCATTCCAGGATGTAACTTCTTGCATTGCTACTACAAGGTGGTTGGTACCGTGTACAACTGGCTATTCCAATCATGTTTTTTCAGCTTCTTAATATGTATCCTTTCCAACAGTCAGGGTGAGGGTCAACATCAGGGCATCATTGTTTTTATTGCTATATCATTAATGGAGACTGTGATATGGTCAATTTTTTAATGAAAAACACAGAGAATACATCCATTTGGCAACCACTTTTATTTGTGTGCCTGAAAGTGGATAAAGATATGCCATTTGTTTGTTCACTTATCCCTGAACAGTTTCCTTCAGTTAATTCTCTGCTTCCCAGAGTTTTTTCCCAAACTCATTTCTTTCACTCCTACAAGTGTGGACCCTTGTTTACAAGGGTAAAAATGTTTCCTGCCCAAATGAGAGTTTTGAAACTTTGCAAATCTATTAGTAGTCTGTCAGAAAAAAAGTTTTATACCTGTCTGTTCTTGTACAGGATCCTGCAAGACTGCAGTGGCAGGATCATTACGGGCCTCAACCACATACTTTTGTACATCCTTGCTCCGCAGGAGCTCCGTTCCAGAACCATCCGCAGAGAGGATGAAAAACCTGTACAGCCAAACACACACCAGACTGTATCAAGACAGCAGAATGACAAATGATGGCATCAAATATGCAAATACAGAGTACCGAACAAAGGGAGCACAAATCTATAAACCCTGTACAAATACTGTGTAGTGAAGAAAAGAAAGTGTTAACCTATGAATGCAATGCAGTTTACCTGGGGGTATGCTCATCATAAGTGATAGGACTTCTGTCCTCCTCGCCATCAGAGCCAGCGCTGGGAACACACACATCTGTGCTGCCATCAGCCAGGACCTATAGTAGAAATTATGTGAAATTACTTGAGTTACAAGATACTTTCAAGACAGTAACTTGCTGTCGAACTTTAATACGACATAGTGCAATGAAAGAGGCAGAAAATACATATTTCGTGTTGAAACCTGAAACTCACAGGAAAAAGAAATAAAGAGCAAAACTCAATAGAGAGTGAAAAAACCAAAACATTCCTGGAAAGATATGCTGTATCATAAATACTAGTATCCCACACTGATATTTAATAAATGCCCAAGGACTGTTACACAAAAATACTCACCCACTGGTCAATCCAGGTAACTGTATACTCAAGACAGACTTTGATGTATACCTACTGAGTGAATTTATACAGTGTTTTCCTTCTTGAAAATACTACATGCTTGTTAACTAATGCAACATTAATATATTCAAACAAGATAACTAACAATGACCTAAAAAGGAATAATAATGCCTTTTTAAAGATGCAATTTAAATAAGAGTGATTGAAAGGACAGCCCATAAACCGAATCTGACACACCCAGTTTTTAATCCTCACCTGCAGAGCTGATTTTTTGCTATAGGACAAGTCATGCTAATTAAGGGAACTTTACAGGTGAGCTAAATGTACACCATGTGTTCTTTTTCAGTGTCTCTAAAAAGGGGTAAACATGAAAAAAAATAGGGATATACATCACTCAGTCAAGAAGGTATCAGTGACCTGATTCTGGCTACTTTATATGTTACAAAGTTACAATTTAAGAGAAGTGTGTAAGATAAAATTACTTAGAATGCAGAAACTTGTTTTCTTCCATGTATTTTACCTTGAAAATATTTCCTTCGGGATCCATCATCTCACAAATAGTGCTGGAAGTATGTTTCATGATGTATCTCCCTGCTTGTTTCTCTTCTTCCTTGCTGATGAAATCATAAACTTCATGGGTATAAAATGCTGAGCAATCTTCATCAATGAAAAGAAAGCCTCCCTTGCTGGGTAAAACCTATGACAGCAAAAAGGGAAGAGATTTAATCACCAAATGTGAAAACTTTAATTTAAAGGTACCATGAAAATGAAGAACAGATACAAATCAAGGGGACAGCTTTCAGACATTTAATATTGAATCATCTTCCTTAGAGGAATCAAAGGGAGAGAAAGGAAAATGAAGTCCAAGGGTAGGCTGATCTTAGTCTCTGAATTACTTCACTTCAAGAAATTTAAGACTGATTTAAATATGCTGTACATTTGTGAATAAATACCAAAACATTGGCAGAGTATGAAAGGGATGGAATCATATGATTTGTGAAGACTGTAGAGAAGGGAGTTAAAATAGTTAAGGTGAGAGCTGCTAATGGCAGCGAACTTGCAACACAAAGATAAAATTTCACTGTCACAAATAAAAAATAATTCCCACCTGATATGTTCCCTGTGGCTTTGCTAAAATAGATGTCCCATCTCCAAAGACAGTACGACAGGTACCATCCTCACAATTTGTTATAACAGTAGCAAACTCAGGATTCTCTACTTGTGTACCTTTGACCTTCTTTGTGATGGCTTTTGAGGGTTCATCTAAGAATTAATACAGAACAAGGAGTGAGACAGGAGCACATGAATCACGGAAAACTCTTAGGATTCAATTTGCTTTTTCTCTCATAGTTTTGGATCTTTATCTCCTCAGTGCAAAACCTTCATAAACTTCATAGCATCCTTTATCACATATTTTTATGTAATGTAAACAATATGCAACCTTTGAAGTTCTGAACTGTGAATTCAATACAGGAAAACCCAACAGCAAAAAACATCTGTAACCATCTGTAGCTGGCCAGGAAAGTACACTCTAATGTATCAAGTATGGTACTAACCATAATGATCCTGATATTTCTAACATACAAGTCGGACCGTTGAAATTTGTTGTGCCTCTAATACAAGCTCTAAAATGTGAAGAAATTCCTATTCAGCAGCACAAATCTTGGAAAACAAATCAAACAGATATGTTAATCTGGTCATTGCCTTTCCACTGAAGAGAGAGATCAGTTCAAGGGTTTTTTGACTTTTAAAATCCTACAGGGAGATGTTCCTGAACATTTCCTGCTAATGCAATAATGATCTTTTCCTCCTCTGTGTTTGAACAGTCCAGACAGCCACACAGTAAATGTCCCCTTCATTTTAATTAAGGAGGACAGGACTTGTCTAGCAAGTTAAGCAGGCATACAGAAAACACCAGCCAGAAGAAACACAGATGGTCTTTAGCCCCACTTATTGCAGGCAAATATAAGTTTCACTTTTCTAGGCATGACGTCTTCCACAGTCATATTCAGATATTCAGTATCTCCCAGGTTGGTAAGTTCATGGCTTCACTGGGGAATATAAGGATGCTCTGGTCCTTATATACTTCTTCAGTTAAGAGGTATAAAAGCTCAAATCAGCTTGTTTGTTATTATTAGGGCAAGGAACATAATAGAACTCCAGCACTGTGGTCTCATGGTGAAGAAGGACCATACAGGTATGAAAGAAGGAAATTTAATTACTTGCAACAATATAATTTTTATACTGCTCAAAAAAAGCAGACAAGTTAAGCCTAGACTGCATTAGTGGATCTGTTATCTAGGCTACTGGTATAAGCCACCTTTAGTATATATTTTGACAATTTTCTGCTTCCCAAGGTATGCCAAGTTCAAGAAAAGTAAGTGCTCCTCATTTGATGTTACCTGTTTCCACACTACCCTCTGGTGCAAAACAGTCCTTAACTTCTTCATAGAGAGTTGTGATCCTGGTACCATCAGCATGCTCTACTACTCTGCTACCGCCTGGCTTCTCAACAATTATCACTTCGTCTTCTCGTACAGTCATAATCTGAAAGAATGAAGGAACACTCATTTATATTGGCACTGCGATACCTGATACTAAGATCAGCAACAATATAAGGCATCAGGACTGAAGCCCTGAAGAAGCTTGACTACCACATCTTCATCTGCTTCAGAGACAAAGGAATCACATTTTCTTCAAAATCTAAAGCTTTTGCATTTCTAACAGCACCAATAATACAACCTGTAGGATGTTTCCAAAGAACAAATCCTACAACTTACGTGATGGCAGCCCCCTCTCCTAGCTTATAGACAGTGCTATAGTAACACAAAACTAGTAATACCGTTCCATCAGATGGGTCTGTGGCCTGATACATTAAGAGTGGACTCAGATCCATTCCTGTTGCACCCTCAGTGCTCACTTGAATGCCTAATGGAGTTGTTGTTAACCAGGTTCCTGGCTTAGGTCGTTTAGAATTGGCCAGACCCCGAACAGTATTTTGAGACTCCTCATCCTTGGATAACACTGTGTTCTTGTCACTGCGTTTTCCTGCAGAAACAAAAATTTCTCTATCAGACTTGGTATTCTCTAAGGCAAAAGACAAAACCAGTAAAGTGCAGAGTTTGAGAACACTGCTTTTGACAGAATTGAAAGAAGAATTATTTAACAGGCTAGAAGAAAATTACAACTCCTGCTACTCAAAGGCATGCTCCTGAACTAACCGTATCTAATGCACTTCCTTACAGAAATAGTAAATAGCATGCTAATGCCATCAATCCTATTGTGCATCAGAAGAAAAGGATGAAGATCTCATTATGAAAGGGAATTAGAGATATCTTATTAAGAATGTTATAGAGTACTCTTGTCTCCCATAATCAGGAAAAATAATTTAGACTAAAAGTATGCAAAAGACAAGAGCATAGTCCAGAGAGCAGGCTAAAAAGACTTACAGCAAATATCTAGCAAAAAACCCAACCAAACAACACCCCAAAACCAAAAGGATATTAAACTCTTTACTAGAAATTTGTCAAGAATAAGCAGAGGAGTGGAAAGGTGGGGAAGGTGAAAAAGTGATCGTAAATAAAGGACAAGGAATAAAGAACATACACCGGTCACAGATACTGAGAATTCGTATTAGAAAATGGTTTGTCAGAGTTTTTCTCAAACCCCTTTCCACTTATCTTAAGGAATATCTTAAGAAAAAGGACTGGACTTGACTCCAAAAGTCTCTTTTTCAGACCCCTTTTTCTTTGGTAGCAGTTTTTATTCACACATTTCCAATAAATTGTAAATTAATATGACAGGTCATAATTATTCTTTGTACTAAGTAATACTGACAGTGATCTTGGACTACACTTTGAGGTATGAAGTAAACATTTGTTTGGTTCTTTCTCAGTCAAACAAAATACAGAAAGAATGGCGATATTACCACCAACCATAAGTCCATATAACCAATTGATAATGACCAATAGTAGGAATACATATGAGAAAGAAAAATGTATCTTCTGTGAGAGAAACATCCCTTAATACAAAGACTAAAAGCTGTGTAAGACAGAAGTAAGGATTTAACACTACTGTAGTTACAAGAATTTCTTTTAAAAGACTTTGTGTTCAATCACTCTGATACCAATTAAGTTCTTACATAACTTTTTACTTATTAGAGTCCTACCATGTTAGGAGGAAAAGAAATGTGGAGTAGGAGAGAAGTGATTTCCTATAAAGGTAACATAGCAGTGTGCAGCAGCTGAGTACAGATAAAACTGCATTTTCACACTGGCAGAATTTTCAGACTAAAGAAATATGCTCTTTTTTAAGTATCATTAGCCCTACTAACTTTATATCTGTCCAAAACACAAAAAAAGTTACCTTTCTTAGTGTTGGTCTCAGGTAAAAGCTCTGATTCTGGGAAGCGTTGTCTGTTACCTGGAATTGTACGTGGTGGTAGGACAGGACCAGAACCAGGACTCCTACTCACTGTGCCATCAGCAAACAGAACCTGTAGAAATCAAGGACATACTAGAGGTTAAAATCAATTCAAACACCACTACAAAGTCTTAAAAGAATGTGTCACAAATGCAATAATCACTAGAATACTGTGGGTGATGGAGAGGAAAAAGGTAAAAACTCTCAGAATGAATACAAAGAATAAAGAAGCTATCTTAAAGAGAATGAATAGAACAGACTATTACAGTTGGAAGGGATCTACAATGACCACCTGGTCCAACTGCCTGACCACTTCAGGGCTGACCAAGTTAAAGCATCTTGTCAAGGGCGTTGTCCAAATGTCTCTTAAACACTGACAGCCTTGGGACATCAACCACCTCTCTAGCAAGCCTGTTCCAGTGTGTGGCCACCCTCTCGAAAAAGAAATGCTTCCTAATGTCCAGTCCAAACATCCTTTTGTGCTCCTTTGAGACATTCCCAAGTGTTCTGTCAATGGATCCCAAAATGTGTGTTTATGTCTTTACAAACAACTCTCTGAGCGAAGGTGTGAGTGTTAACATCTTTGAAACGGGTCTTAATGTCTCTCCTGACCGCAAGCAGCAAGTTTGTTACAGAGCCCAGACAGCCTGACTCCCGAAACAGACTAGTGGCTCTGCATCTGAACTTTGGGGTAAAGTGACAGGTTCGGGGTGGGATATGTGGTAGGCGGTTCGGGAAGGCTGTACCTTCCTAGTACCTCAGCTCATGCGGAAAGGAACAGGGCAACATGTGGCCGGGAGTTTAGGATAAAAGGGGGCTGCATTCTCTGAAACCCTCCGAAACCTCTGAAAGAGAGAAAACCCCACGGGCATGTGCCCCAGTGGGCTCACTCCCTTTATTCGAATAAAGTTATAGGATTCCTCTGTCTCCTTTTTGGACATAAACCTCTGGCATCGTGGATTAATATTCCCCACACCAAGAAGAAGGGATCAGCACCACCTCGGTACCTCTCTTGTCAGGGAGCTGCAGAGAGGAGGGAGGTTGACCCTCAGCTTCTGTCTCTCCAAAGCAGACAAGCAGAGAGTCTTCAGCCCCTCCTCTCAGGACACACCTGCCAGCCCTGCCACCAGCTTTGTCGTCCTGCTTTGGACACGCTGCAGGACCCTCCCACCCCTCTGAAATGGTGGGGCTCAGAACTGCTCCCAGCACTCCGGGTGAGGTCACACCAGCACTGAGCACAGCAGGATGATCCCCCCATCTTACCGGCTGTGCTGCCGTGTTTGATGCACCCCAGGACACGGTTTTTGCCCTCTGGGCTGCCTGGGCACACCCTGCTGACTCTCCCTGAGCTGCTGCCCACCAGAACCCCCAGGGCCCTCCCAGCAGGGCACTCTCCAAACACTCCTCTCCCAGTTCATTCTTGTGCCTGGCATTACTACGTCCCATGCGTAGGATCCAACAGTTGGTTTTGTTAAATTTCATCCCATTAGTCATTGCCAGAAGGAGTGCTATTTGCTGCAGTTTACGGATGTAATTAATGGGGACTCTAATAATAAAAAGGCATTATAAAAATAAACAGTAGAGATTATTCTTTGACTAAATGGTCATAAGTTAATGACTTCTTTTTTGTAGCAGTGATAATGCATCTGTACTGACATATTGATGTGTACTGAGGTATTCCACATGCCTAGGACTGCTGTTAATTTTTTAGCTATTATGATAGTTAAAAGGAAGTTTTGGTTATTTATCTAATTATAGCTGGTTTCTGAGATCCATTACACCCAACTATTGATGTGTATGTGCTCTGTGTGTCAGATAAAGTGTAGAATTATTCTAACCATCCCTGAATTAATTTATAAACACAGTACAAAGTAGAAAAGAAATGGACAACATACAGAAAAAATTCTTGAAATTGTTACTGTAAGGAACTAAGTATTTTCTCTTTTTTGAGTGCTTATCATATGCAATATTTTTTTATGATTCATAGACATTAAAGTAATATTAAGAAGGAGGCATTACTAACCTGCTTATACAATGACTGCTGTAAAATCATGCTAGGCACATAAGGTCTATGTTTTTTTATCAGGAAACAGTATGTTGAGAATGTACATACATATAGCATCTAGTTTCCTTGCATATTTCTGAAATGGACATGTCTCTCAGAAATCCTGGCTAAATGGTTTAACATCTAATGTAATGAATAAATGTAAGGAACTTACACTGGTCACTACACTACTACACTAGTGGTCTAAGACAGGAGAAAGAAATCAGGAAATAAGGAATTATTTTAACAGTTTCTGAGTCAAATTAGATGACTCTCTTTTCATCTGTTTGCTAACTACACATAGAGTCTTAGAATTTAAAAAAAAATAAGTTGCTTGCAGATTAATGACAGTGTTTTCAAAGATAACTTATAGCACCTAAACTGTACCAGAATTCTAGGCAACCAAGATATATGTAAACAAAGCAGGTACTTAGGAATATAAAGACTTTTTTCCTGAAAATTTAGGATACATAAAGGTGTCTGCAGGACTGAAGAACAGTTCTGGTCTTTTCTGGATCCCAAAAGACTGCTTAAACTAAAAAAAAAACCAAAAAAGGGTGCTGCTTTTATATTGCCAAAAATACCCAAAGCCGAACTAATCCACCATTCAGATGCCTCAGTCCAGGAATGTAGTTCTTCAAACCATATTCAGATATCTCCTAATCACAAAGTTGCCTAAAATCTTCACATGCCTGAAATTTTCATACTTAAATCTCCCTAAGTTCTGACTCTGAACAAAGCCAAGAGCATTTTAGTCTTGACATGGCTGCATAATTCAGTATTACTTAACTCTTTCATCCACACACTGTACTCTTCTGTATCTCAGCAGACAAAAACATTTAGGGGCAATCACCTTCCATCACAATGAATTGTACTAAACTGTACATCTTGCAATGAATTCTACTAAATATACCTGGGTAGATCCATCCATTAGGTACTTTATGACAGTTCCTTGACTAGTGACGACTCTTGACACCTCTTGTTCTGTTTGTCTTGCTGGAGGTGTATAAAGATGAGAGTTCTTTACCTTTTGGGGATAACTCTGTCTAACCAGAATTTCCAGAGTGGGCTGCTTGGCCTGTTTTCTTTTGGTGTCTTCGGGCTTTGTTTCACCTTCTGTAACCTGCTGTTCCTCCTCTCCACTTTCCATAACCTCTTCCTCCTTCCTCTCATCTGCTTTGGCCTCACTTTCTTCTACTGCCTCTTTCTCTGCTTCAGCCTCACTTTCCTCTAGCACCTCTTTCTCCCCTTCAGTGGTAGTGGCTTCACCTTTGAAAACAAACTTTGAATTACTTAATACAGCCTAGCACACATTCAAACAGTGCTGCACACCCAGCATCATGGTGTCGACACAAGATACGCAACTTTAGGTAAGACTAACCCTCCATGGCTGAATCCGAACTCCACAGAGTAAGGGACAGACTCTGATTTCAGAGAGAAATTCAAAACAGTCACCTACTCAGAAATTCTGCATCATCTTGTGAAGGTGGCCGTTTTTCCAAATGAAAACAAGAGAAATTTGAAGATGAATTTATTATGGATGCCGAGCTTTTGGAAGACTGACATCAGGTGAGAGGAATTCTCTAACTTCCCATAAAGCTGAAAAAACCCCACCTGAGTTTCACCAAGTTTGAATTTGTATAGAAATTCGTTATATATTTCATCTGCTTGAACAAGTAAGTTTTTTAGATTAAATGATGGCAGTGTTTTGAGTATGCTAATGGGTATAATTATGGTAATTGTATTGAGAGGCTCCATGTATGTGTCTGTGATCGCTTTGTTCCCCTCAACTATTCAGCATTTCAACTTAAGCTTCTTGCCAAACCATGTATGTTTGAAAACACTCTGCATGTTCTTTACTTCATAGATTAATCAGAGCACATTTACTGGGCTGTACAGATTTGTTGTACATAGGTGTTAAATGACATCTGTACATGACTGTTTTAAAACTAACTAGATGATAACAAAATTCACATTTGTCTGCTTCAAAACCTAATGGCATGACTAAAAACCCCCAAGATATACTACAGTTTACAACATGCAAAGATGAACCTCACGCTGATTTTCGAAAACACCAGAAAAAAGAGTTATTGCAGAAGGCTATGTCAAGCACAGAACCTTTAAAGTATCTATATACCCCATCAGTCTTCTAAAGGAAATTCAATGACAAGAGCAGAAAGGCTTATTATGAGCATTTTCCATGTATGTACTAGATGGCATAAATCAAAGGACTTCTGTGAAATAATGCCTGTTTGAAACTGATTGCATATTTTAGAAAAGCAACAAAAAAACCTGACTGTAAAACATCTAGTGGCAAAGACCCCATCACAGCCTTGGTTAGTTTTGTTAATCATTCTTACCAAAATGAGTATAACTTAAATCTAGTGCAATGTCCTAGTTTTCAGTTTAAAGTCCCTGAAAATTAGAATACCTTTTTATACTGTATTCACAAGCTACCACCAAAATTCTGTTTCCTTGTACTTCCAGGCTGACACCAGTCACTCCTTTGACCTTTACTTTGGGAGCTGAGTTATCTGGTGAAATAAGCTCACTATAAGATACATCTTCCTATGCTTTAATCATTCTTGTCACTCTTCCCTAAATCTTTAAAAATATCCACATTTTGTCTTGTGGACTTAAGCAAATACTCTTCCAAAGGAGGTGCAGATACAGGTGACGTAACTATCTTCCTGTTACCACTCCAGATTCCTCAATATATATGCATTTATTTATTGAATTTGCTCATTTTTCTTTAGTATACCTGTCTCAGGTTAGAGACAAATTTTCTAGGTGGAAAGTGCTCTGAATAAACGCCTCCCCCAAAAGCAAAGGTTTCTGACACCGCCTCCCCTACCACAACAGAATTTCTTGGATGAGAGTGGAAAAAACTATTTATTTAACAAAACACTCAGGGTGCCCTGTAAAGCACAAGGGAAGGGGAAAGGGGAAAAGGAATTATTAAACCTGAGTAAACAGCTGATGAATTTTAGTGTCCTTTTCCTCAGGTGTAGCTTCCCCTCTCCGGGGGTGTCGGGGGGGG
>VZTX01015545.1:247939-340405 GCA_013400915.1 Pardalotus punctatus | reverse complement strand
CAGCAGAGCAGCTCCCGGCTGCTGAAATGCAGTTAAAGCTACAGGACCACATTTCTGGGCATACACACAAATGACAGGGAGTACAGGTTTATCATAACATCACTCCAAGACAATTCCAATCTACACGCATATCCAAATGTTGATCCAACATGACCCCCAAGGGCTTTTTAGGACTCCTACTTCCTGGCCATCAATCTTTTATGTTCAACAACTTGTGATATTATATATACCTTACAATATATAATGTCTAGATATTATATTTGTTTGAATAAAACCATGTTATTCATGTTGCAAATGCTATTAAATGGACATTATGACAAACTTAGCATTCTGACATGTTAAAAAAACCAGTTACATCTAAACCCATCAATGAAGAAATAATTTTCTTCTGTAGTCTTAATTTCTCTTAAATTCCTTACTTTGCAGTGGTTCAGGAAAGCCTCCAAGCCTTTCACCAAGGAAAGTTAATACAAGTCCATTGGGACAGGAGACACACAAACTTGGAAAAGCAGGAGCATCTGTCATTTCTTGTCTTTGGGGAACTAGTTCTTCCTTTTCCATCTAAGGAATGAAATGTGATTTAGTTTTAATCCACATTTTAAAATAAAAAAGAGAAAATTACACTACAGATTTCAGTTTTAACAATACGTTTTCTTTAAAAAAAGTTCTATCACTCATATTTAACATTTTCAGAGTCTATGGATTCTAAAGTGGAAATATTAGATTATTTTCTTTGATTATGCTATTTTCTTTCAATCACCTCGAAGAGCAATCCCTCCTAACTTTATTCATTTTGCTGAGTCATTATGCTATTTTGTGCACAGTATTAAGATGAGAGGGCAATGGATAATGTGAAGCAGAAGAGCGTAAAATAATTTTTGAAGTTGCATACCAGTTATTTTACCTATGATCATTGAAAGATCAGTAGACCAGAGCTTCCAATCTGCTACAAATACAGCACTGACTCAAGATGGGGACAGGAAGGAATGTTTGGCAACCAAAATGTGTAATCCTCTTTGCACTACTCTGCAGTGGAAACTCTTCCGGTGACTAGAAAAGATGAGGTTGACCTAAGGAATGTCTGAAGGCCCTGGAACATTTGTAAAAAATTACAAGAATATACTCTTAAATGTCATCCTCAAAAACCTATGTAACAAGGGACTATACTATAACAGTGGTCATAAGATGTGAAAACAGTTTTGGGTTGCAGACAGTGGTAACAGAGAGAACTTGTCCTGGTATTATCCCATAGTCTTGCTTTTTAGGAATAGAAATTTGGCAGGGAAATGGCAAATATTTTATCACCTGTTTTTCAATCTAAAATATACTGTATATTTTGCAGTTAATTTACGTAGTATTACTGGGTAATTAAGGCTACTCTCAATATCCTAAGATTGTAGTCACAGGATCATGAGGTAAAAGTCACAGGATAGGGCAGAAGTAACCCTCAGCTGTCACCTACTTCTCCCTGTCTAATGCTAAAAAGAATAATCAAGTATACCTCTAGAGAAAAATTCTAATGTAACCTATTCTAAAAATTTCCAGGGCTGGAGGTTTCCTGGTAAACTATTCCACTGCTTTGCCTTGATTAACCTTACTGACATTTTCCTATTGAGTGACCTGAATCATTACTGCAGAAAATGAGTTTACTTCCCATTGTTTCTGCTGATGATATGGGCTCACATAAGAGATGATGGTGTTCTTTCAGGTCTTTACAGAAGGCTATTCTATCTCAACTTGCGATCAAACAATCCAAACCAATTCTTTTAAATCTTCCCCACTGCTTAAGTTTTCTAGACCTGTAATCTTTCTTCATGCTTTTCTTAAAAACTCTCAGTGTGGTCCATATTTTTCTTGCAGTGCAGTATCCATAACTGGGCACAATACTCCAGCCGAGACTCTACCAGTCCTAAATGGAAAATAACTTCACAAATTTAGCAGGCCATACTCCTCTTTATTCACCTCAGTGTGGTCTTTGCCCTTCTCACAGGAAGATGGCATTGCTGACTTATGTATAGATTGTAATCCATGACAACTCTCAGACGTTCTTCTCTAGAACTGTCACTGACACAACTGTTATCCATTCTATAGATATATACGGTTTATTTATAGAACCTACCACCTATTCTTACTGAATTGCATCTTATTTTACAGACCATGTCCATGTGAATTTGCCAAGTCCGATTTGGATTCTAATTCTGTTCTCCAAAATACTTGCAGACTCACATAAGTGCTATATGCACTAATACAGCATATTTATTATTATTATTACTATCCAAAGTAATTCTAAACCAAACAGTTAAAAGCCTTTTGGCTTAGAAGTCATCCTGACAGATTTTTAATGATAGGGCTATTTTTCTATAGGGTTTGTTTGTGCCGCACAGTTGCTGTATGTTATGCTGAGTGCTGTTTGGCAACTCCCTAGACCACTTTCCATGCTGAAATTAGGTAAGGAGCATTTTCTGTGGATATGCACAGAATCTGTGTTGCAATGACAGCCACAGTGTTACTTCAACCACTAGGTATTACATACTATTTCAGAACACAAATTCTGAATCTGCTTTCCAAAGATTCATTCATTCTTTCCAAGGCCTGTACTGTGATAGAAGTACTTCAGTTTTAAAGGCAAAAGTAACTTCCTCAAATTGCTGGTCCCTGGCTTGTGATCAGCTGGAAAGACCATAATACAGATCAAGACTTTGCAAAACTGTCTTCACTAATTTGCTGGCTAGTTAGACTTTTGAATATGGGTTTTGGGAAGCACAAAAGAATTCTACTCGGTTAAACAAAAAGTTTAGCATTTCTTGTAACAGAGATAATAATCATAGAATGGTGTAGGTAGGAAGGGACCTTAAAGATCATCACATTCCAACTCCCCTCCCATGGGCACGGACACCTTCCACTAGACCAGGTTGCTCAGAGCTCCATTCAGTGGGGCATTGAACACTTCCAGGGATTGGGGATGCACAGCTTCTCTGGGCAACTTGTGCCAGTGCTTTGCCACCCTCGCTGTAAAGAATTTCTCCCTAATACCTAATCTAAACCTACCCTCTTTCAGTTTAAAGCCATTCCCCTTTGTCCTGTCACTACACGCCCTGGTAAAAACTCCCTCTCCAGCTCTCCTGTAGCCCCATTTAGGTACTGGAAGGTGCTCTAAGGTTTTTCCAGAGCATTCTCTTCTCCAGGCTGAACAACCCCAACTCTTTCAGTCTGTTTTTGCGGGAGAGGTGCTCCAGCCCTCTGATCACCTGCAGGGTAACAGCTGTAACTGTAAAGCCAAAATTGACAAAAGTATGTGGGCCATGGCAGACATGCTGCTTTACATCATGGAGTCATAACGACTAAGTTCATTAAAAGCTGCCAAAATGGACATCTGAGAACAACTGAAAGAATCAAACATATCCTTAGCAGCATCAGAAATTGTTAGGAATTTGTAAAGACACTGTTCAAAGCCCTCTGAGAAGAATATATGTTTCTTTTACAGAGTTCACGCATTTGAATTTTTTCTTTTTTCTTTTAATTGGATAATGTCTCTTCTCTCACCTTTTCTTCTTTTTGCTTACCAGGTCATCAGATGATGAAGGGGCTAATTTGCCACCATTTGGTTTTGCAAGAGGCAGAAATTTTCCTGATTTTCTTCTGTTGAGCTTATCTTTTTTTCCCGGAGTTGGTGTAGTAAGAGAAACTGCTGTTGGAATTATGGTCGGCAGATGAACAGAAGGGATGTTCAGAATTCTTGCTAAGATAGGACTTGTTTCATCACCTAAGGAAGGTAAAAGCAATATTTTTAATGTAATTAAGTTTCATAAATGTAGATGCCCAGATTTTATTTTTAAAAAAGATTTCGTACAATAAATTTTACCTTAGAAATAATAACCTCAGGGAGGAAGTTTATTATTTCAGATAGATGGACTGAATATATAAGAGTATTTAGAAAATCTTTCCATAGACTGACAACTTATTAGCCTAAAAGACATCTTGAAACTATTGCTTCCCACAGGTTGTCACTTGGTCATCACCACAGTAATAAAAATACATGATTTTAAAATACTCTTTTACCTCCAGAATTCTTAGAAGTGGAGACATTCTGGGTCTAGTATCTAGTAAATGATCACTGTGTTATGCTTTATTGTGGGCTGATCCAGCACAGACTGACTCCAGTAATTTTGTACTACATAGATCTATTTTGCTATAATTATTCAGAAAGATTCTAATAATCTAGACTTGATAAGACTTGTGCAATTTTTAAAGCCAAGCATTAGGACAGCCTGCTAGGCAGGTCAACAGGAAGTAGTCATGTTGCCTTTCAAAACAATTTCTTGAAAATAAAATAAATACAAACTTAGATTTTCTGTAATTATTTTAACAAACTGAAACTTCTCTTCCACAGAAATTTCACCTATGCCTTTACTTTGGTTGCCCCTAAAAATGAGAACACGGTGTCTGAGGGTAACAACAAAGAAGAGTGGATTGTCAAGACTGAGATAAGGTGTCTTTAGAAATCTTGAGAGAGATGTAAAACTCCAGACAACGGTGTTGGAGGTTGAGGGCTGTGGAATTTTTCCCCATTCCAGGCACTAGGTTACTAATGGCTGGATACTTAAGGACTATTGACCTCTCTGTAAGAGACAAAGAGCTAGCTGGGCGTGGGGAGGGGAGGGGAGGGCAGATGTGGTCATCAGATAAGGCACTTGACCACCAGCAACGGGAGAGGCAGCAGGGGGGAACTGCGGATCTTCTCAGCTGCCAGCTGTGGGAAGATCTTGGCTCGGTGCAGCTTTTCCTTCCCTTGGTGAGTGAGCTTTTAGCTGGGGAAAAAAGGGTGAGTTCCTNTTGTCATTGCTACTGTTGTTATTGATTGTTTGCCTTGCTATAGATACTAGTAAAAAACTGCTATTCCTTTCCCCATATCTTTGCCTGAAAGCCCTTGATTCCAAAGTGATAATAATTCGGAGGGAAGGGGGTTCACATTTGTGGGTTCTAAGGGAGGTTTACACCTTCCTTAGCAGACACCTGCCTTCAAACCAAGAGAGACTGTTTGTTAAGGAAGATTTCCCTCCTGTTATACACACATTCACGTGTCTAGGACTTGGAATTGTACTCTCATAATTTTGTCAAGACACAAAGAACAATTGCAGAGGTTCTATAGTATCTAGAATCAAAAGCCCTGCAGGTGCTCAAGTGGTCCCAGATTCATAAAGAGAAAAAGAGGCTATTTCTAACATAAACATAAGCTGATCTGAAGTTAACTTCTGATAATGCTGGAGAAAACAAAGAATAATTAAAAACCTGAAGAAATATTAAGATTTCCCCCCAAACTAAAAAAAGTTTCATAAAGCTGAAGAACAACTTGAGGCCTTTTGTGACCTTACCTTCCATAAAGGGAAGATGAAATTGATAAAGTGTAAAAAACTGTAAGAAAAATGAGAATTAGAGAGTTTCCAGAAAACTATTTCAGTACTGCAGGGAAAAAGGGTAATTTGCACACAATTTAACTGATCAGTGGAGAGAAACTACAGATTTCATGGTATACCATTCTGCATTAGGGACGGATGGCATATGAAAATCATCTAAGAGAGTATTTCTGGTCAGAATGGTTCTGAGCACTTAGGATACAAAGACCCACGGGAATTTGGCATAAGCAAGTGATCATAGAAAAACTGCAAGCAATCAAAGAATTCCAGGTAGCAGTGCTCTAAAACTCAACATGGCAAGGATTATTCCAATGTAGAATAGGATGGTTATGGTGAATATGAAAAAGCCTAATCATCACAGCTGACATGTAGGTGTTTAATTAGACATGTCTCTCTTTTATGTCAAAATACAAGTTCTTGTGGTCCACTATTGTGAAAGCTTTCTTGGCCCATGTTTAAAAAAGTCTTTTTTTAAAAATAATTAATTTGCAAAATATATTTGAACAAATAAAACTGAGTGTAGATTTGAATGGTTTACCACAGTCCACACAAAGATGCATTCAATTAAATGTTTTCTTATTTTAAGAGCTGAAAAATGCTGGAATTATTTTCTGATCAGAGAAGGGTTTCACTTTTATCCATAAGATGTTTTCAGTGGCCTTTCAAATGTAATGGAAACAAAAAGCTCTTGGTAAAAGCAGACGCTGTTTTCACTGTGGTTTTCTGAAGCAATTGCTTCCAGTTGGTGAATGTGTTTATTGAAAGGCTGAGAAAAATCCCTCATTGTCTGCACAACTGTAACCTAAAGTCCAACTCCTGAAGTAAAATGAAAGTTCCATAATAACCTATATAAGTTTACAAAAATATTATTTCTTGGAAAACCAAGAAGACTCCTCAGCAAATCACATTTTCTTTGGCTCAAATTAATTGGCTGATTTTGCTGGGCTACTTAATAACAATACTTGCACTGCTCTGTTTTCACAGTAAGCAGAAAATCTTGGAGACCTCCCTCCATTTTGAAAATTGAATCACTGAATATTCTTGACAATGTAATCTCATTTTGAGCCTTGCTGAAAATTCCCTACCATGTAGTAACAGCTGCTGAGAAAGGCAGAATTGCATGCAACAATTTATTGGGTTAAGGAGTGTATGAAGGGGAAAAAAAGGAAAAAGAATTCCCCCTATGGGTCTCAAATATCCTCTTCTATTTGCTTACTTTACCTGCTGCCTCCCCTGTAGGTCCATAATAGCTCAGGGACAGCTGGATTCCATTTTCCAAGGTGGCTGAAAAAGATCCAAACTTGCTCACAGCTTTCTTTTGATTTTTCAAAAATCCTTAAAAAAAAAAAAAAGAAATTCAAAGATAGCAACATATACCAGAACCACCTGACTTGTAAACTAATGGCTGGTGTAAAAGGTGGAACCTTAATGAGGATGACTAAACTAAACAGACCAAATAGGGCAGGGAAAACCAACATTCCATTCATAGGGTATGATATAACAGTCAGTTTTGTGCAATATACATGTGGTTTTTTATCCAGAAATAGCATTCTAGTTAGCTAGGTGTGTAAAAACAGGTTTAATAGAAACAACCAGTGAAAAGTCTTATTGAATTTAAGCAGCAAAAGAACCTAGTTCTGGAGTTATGGATCCTTGTTTCTTGGCTAATAAGAATGTGAAACTGCTCATTTTTATTGCATGTGGCCTATGCACTAACAATAATTACTGTCCCTCATATATGGTCACAGGGACAGGAGTTGGACTTTGATTATCCCTGAAGGTCCCTTCCAGCTCGGGGTATTCTATGATTCTATGTGTTTACTTTGAGGAGAAAGTAAAAGAAATGATAAAAAGTTGAGAAATTAGATCCACAGACATGTCTGGGATTTGTAAAAGTGGATCAGGAGGCAAACTCACACAGAAGTGCAGATCAAGGTGTCATGTGATGAATATGTCATGGTGAAAACCACATGAGGTAGGCAAGATACAGGTTAGGGTGTCCTAGACACTGGGTCCTACCTTGCCTCTACTTCGACTGCTACTGCCTTAAGGAAATGTTCTGTCGGTAAGAGGAAAACTTGGGATTTTCCATAAGGGGAACAGCTTCTTAAAACTGTGAGGAGTAGCAGAGAAGACTACAAAAGAAGGTTAAGGCAGGCCTAGCCATCTCCCAGTCTCATCAACATGGGACCCATCCTGAGACCTTGTCTGCTCCCATTTCTTGTCTGTCATTGCAATGCTTGTTGCTGAATACCACCTGCAGGATGCAGTTTTGGAATTTTAACTGCTTTACAAGTTCACCATTTTAACATCCAGCCACTGTCAAGTATTAGAGTGGATTGGTTCTTGTCTTCCCTGCTGCCTTTCTATAAGGTGCTCCTGTTTACACGGGAGGAAAGCCTCTCACTTGTGCCCAGTGAATACAACTTGTCTCAGATACTTGCACACTGGTGATTGCCAGTACTGTCTGACAGACCCCAGAAAGATACAGGTCAGCTGTCAGAAGGGCAGACAAAAAACATCTCATCTGTGGAAGGGATGCAAATTTTCTATTCAGACAACGTACAGTCACATCACTGTTGGCAGCTGAAGCCAAGGGGAGAAGCAAGAGCAGGATGCTTTCTAACACTGATGAAGATCAAAAGAGCTAATAGGTCTATCAGAAGTTATCCAATACTCTTCAGTTTGGTGACAGCAATTCCATAATGCTTTTGGCAAACATATACATGAATTGTTACAGACTGGCTTCCTTCTTGGAAATGTTCTCACCTAGATTCAGGAAGGATTTGGATTCAATGCTTTCTTAGCATTAACAATATGTCAACTAACAGTAGACATATCTATTTTCACAGCAGAAAGACTATTTTCACAGCAAAGGTCTTGAGGAGGCACTAATGCAATGGTCATCTGACCCACAAAAGGAGGCCCACTTCAAAAGGGGAAATCTCCTCTTTCAAGGGCAGATATTTACTTTGGTCACAACTGACAGGATTCAGTTTTCATCTTCTTATGCTTCCTCAAGCCTCTTTAGGATCCAAATGACTCCTCCACTAAAGAAGAAAATAATTTTCTTAAAGAATTGTGACTCTTCATTGATTTCCTTGCTTTGGAAAAGAGACTGGTTTGCACACGTTGACCTGCACTGTGCTTCTATATCTTGCTAAGATCTCACTAGACAGCACTTAAGTCAGCCAACTGGATTTTTACTTTCTTTTATGCAACACTTTTCTTACTCTCTGCCATTAATACCAATTTATTTTCTGTTGATAAGTTTTGCATCCAATTATTAAATATGTCAAACTATTAATTCTTCATATCAGTGACATCAATCCACTGACCTGATCTAATTTGCTCTTCTTTATTAATTTCTTGCTCTTCAGCTTCTTTAAAGTTTTTCTTGGGGTCTGTGATATGAATGAAGAAATTGTGGTTGTCTTTTATTACTTTCACCTTTATCAAAGTTGGACCTGTAAAGCAATGGAATACTATTATTGCTCCCACTAGGCTTCAGAACTTATTTGCACCCAAATAAACACTGCACCTAAAACTTTAAAGCACTCAAAAAAAGAAAGTTGCTCATAAGTGGGCTGAACCACTTAGTAGAAAACGAAGATGAAAAAATTAAGGTTATCTGAGTTTAGACTAAATATTCAAAAACTTCCTGATAATTAGATCTGAGAGGCTGAAGAAGAACCTGTTGCTTAGATATATTGATTTGACCAGAAAAGTAATTTGAAAGTTTTTGAAATATCATGCATCGGTGGCCATTGAACAAATAAATATGAACTGATTTTCCTGCATTTCTAGTTTTCTGGTAGTTCATTCATCTATCAACGGTTAACGTATTACAGGAAAAAGTAAAGATTAGTAGTGATAGAGGCTAATATGGAATTTCTTTAACTGAATTTTTACGGCTGAGACATGAAAAAGCATTTATGGATTAAGAAACTATGCCATCAGTTAGTATTGAGTCAAAGAAAATCATAAAGAAATAAAGAATCACCTTTTGCAAACTCTATCTTCTCTACTTGAATCTGTCCTCCATCAGATGGGAAAAGATACTGATTGGTTCCTGATACTTGAATGACATCCTCCCCCATATTGTAGCCATGAAACTGGAAAAAAAACAAGTTTTAAACTATCTGTAAATGAGAAAGGCAGAACCCATGAAAGAGTTAAAGGAAGGACAGATCATCAGGATCACATGGTACTGCTCAACAACTTTTTCTTAGATATTTAACTAATGTAATAAAAACTTTAGCAAATATCTAGCATGCTATTGTCATATCCAAATAATGTCTCTGTTATTAACCAAAGTAACTTGTTACATGTGAAAGCCATCATGGCAACTGAAGAGTAGCAAGTAGACTGGTGGCTTAACATACAGTGTGAGAGAGAAAAATTCTGGTCAAGTACAAAGAGACAAAGTACAATGCCATGGGATCACATAAACGGCAGGTAAAGATTCATCTTTCTACCCTCTAGGTTTTGGAATTCAGACACTGTAAATCTAATTAGGTTGCTATGCCTTCCAAAGTGCCACAAGACGGCAAAACTTATGTGAGTGTACTCAAGTAAGTTCAGACTGAAATGTCATCTATTTCTGAGTTTGAAGTCTGTACTTAAGCAAATTTAGACTAAATTATATTGATGTATACAAGTTTTGGATGCAAGACAGTCTCTGCCAAATATTTGCACTCTGCGGTGCAAACTGCTGAAAAACTGTTTGAACAAAACTAGTGAAGAGCTCCCTCTGTTAGCGCAACAGGCAGAAAAAGGGGAGCTACTGACTCCATTGAACTGTCTAGACATGAGTTCCTGGGATTGCTAGGGACATAAAGAAGAATTACAGTTTAGATTTCTGCGCCTTCATCTGCTAGAGTGAGCCGAGCTCTACATTTCCCCTTGTGCACATGCCAACAGAGTTATTTTCTGAAATACGGGAAAAACCCGTATTTCAGATTAGGGCACTTCAAGATCATGAATTTTGAAAGAGGAGATGGAAGAAACAGTGATTTCCAGTGTGGACAGTCAAAACTTCAACTAGGTCTAGCAGCCTCTAATATGGGAGATGGGACAAGTTCTTATGTTCCTCTTTCTATCCTCTCCCACAAAAATCACAACATGATCAATTTGTGTTTGTGTTCATGTCATATACACTAAAAAATAAAATTAAATAATCCAGTGTAGGATAGTCTTAAACATCAAAAACCGCTTTTCAATACTTTTAGAAAAGGATCTGCTGCTAAAACAATGGAGGTAACAAGACCCAGTTGGGCTTAAGTTGCCCTGAACTCAAATTTCACAATAGATAATAGCTTTGATGTAATCTTGACTCTGTATATAGTTAGCACTTTTCTAATGTGGTGTAGTAATACAACTCCTTACTTTATAAACTTTCTCAGAACATGTTTCTGGAGTGCTATGATCCTCCTCAAGTTCAGGGGCTTTTGCTGGCTCATTTTGAGTCTTCTCTTCAGAATGTGTTTCATTTGACTCTTTACTTTCTTTATCTTTTATTATTGCCTGCCTTTTCTTTTTACTTTTCAAATTTTCTTCCTTTTCTTGTTCTTCTTCCTTTTGTTTCCTTTCTTCCTCTCGTAATCGCTCCTGCTCCTTCTTCCAAGCCTACGTTCAACATTAGGAATTAAACAGACTGTATTTATCTTTTTACTACAAGGTA
This sequence comes from Pardalotus punctatus, assembly GCA_013400915.1. Classification (NCBI taxonomy): domain Eukaryota; kingdom Metazoa; phylum Chordata; class Aves; order Passeriformes; family Pardalotidae; genus Pardalotus; species Pardalotus punctatus. The sequence goes on along the minus strand of VZTX01015545.1, from coordinate 329,308 downwards.
TTTCATACATGCATGCTGAAAAGAGTAGACACAAACAAAAACAAAGGAATCAAAGTTTTAAGCTAAGGCATGTTTCCAAATGTGTCAAAAGTCTTACAATATTATGCACCAAATTTTGGATACAATTACCGATTCATTCAATCTACAACAGCAGCCATTGTTGACCACAGGAGGTGAATCAGGTGATTGTTCATATCTTACACAATCAGTCATAGGAGAATGATTTTGTTCTATACTTTTCCAGTGTTTACCACCAAACCCCAGTGCATCACTGATATTAGTTTATTCCCCAAATGCAACTGTGAGATAAAATTTTATTTTTTTACAGAAAGAGGAATGAAGTATCAATGCCAAAACTATCAGCTTGCATCAGAAAGACATTTGAGATTTTCTGAAGTATTTAGGGTTTTGTAGCACTTTGTAGTCTAAGCATGCCAAAGCAGTAGCATTTCTGGGGTAGAAATGGCAAGCATTCAGTTACAAGTCAGGCGTTAGCCTCACTTGAGCTGTGACAGTTAATGTCATTTCCTATCTACATTCCATATCAGGACTGTAAGTGCACAGCTTTATACACAATGAGCAAGATGAGACATACTATGTCTGTGGGGAGTAAAAAAAAAAGTAGAGGAGTACAACATCAATAATGCTAGATTTGTGCAGATTAATGGATAGTGCCAATGCTAAGACCTAAACAACTGTGTGCTTAATTCCTACCTCTGCCAGAAACTTACTGTGTAAAACCTGGGCAAGTAAATTAATCTGTAGTGAATGGTCATGGACTGCATCTATAAAATGGGATTCACTGACATAATGGAACTCTGAGGTACCATATTTACATTCCCTGATTTCGAAGAGCTGTAGACAGTGAAAGCAGAGTTGGGCACACAAGTACTTCCAGGAATCTGGATCTTTTCATACCTTTACAATTGGAAAACTTCAGTAAATAGTAGGATATTATCCATAACTTTCACTTCCTAGTATTGCAATCATAAATAGCTTTGGAATGCCTAATCTAACTCCAAGTAGTCTTCCCTTAAGAAAACAACATAACATAACATACAATCAATAAGGAAAAAATTAAAGAAAATAACAAAAAATAACACAGAGCAGAAAAACTAAGAGGACTTAGTCAAGCCTATGTAAAAACAAAGGCTTGCCTTCCTAAGAAAGCAATACTATTTAGTCCATTTCAGAAACCTATCTATTTTTGCCTCACCTTTAGAGAATCTTCTCTGATAATGGGACTTTCTTCATTCATGGATTGAGACTCTGGTACGTTCTCAGGTACAGATGGGCTGCTTTTGGAAACTGAAAGGGAGAATAAGTGAGGTTTTTAATACAGAAAAATCAAATAATTTTAAAAAATTGAAAAAAATGTGCAAGTAAATAAAAATGTATTTTTAAAAATAGTAAAAGCATAACACTACAATGAAGCAAACCTTACATATTTTTAGAAATAAAACAGAAAGTCTGTTATATCAACATATGTAAAGACTAGCTCTCTGTGCCTTGCTGTTCAAGGCTTTGCTCCGGCAATATGTTTGTTTGCTTGTTTGTTTGTTTTTTAACTGAGCAGAACAAGCTTAGTACCAGTGTCATAGACATTGCAACCTTTCAGGACAAAAAACCCCACATAAATGCCATCTGAACCTTCAAACCTTCACTAAAGAAACACCCTATTCCTCGTTTACTATTACAGCTTTATACCATGCATGACTTATGAAAAGATTATCTTCTATGAGTGTAGTTTTATACTACACTTGGATACCCAATGTTTACCCTCCAGAAAAGATAATTTAAAGTATACTATCAGAAACTTCTATTTAAATTACTTTGTGTGATAAAGTAGAAATTGCAGTGTCAGTGAAATTGAAAACACCCAAGGACACCATTGCCCATCTGTGTGTTCCAGCTAGAAGTGATTATCTCCTTCCAGCAAGTGAACTACTCTATGAATCATATCTGTCATGAAGCACCAAATGGACAAGATTCAATCTAGCTCCTGTGACAGCTAGATATGTGCAAATTATGATTTAGTAGTCATAACCGTACTTTTAGTTTCCAAACTATAATCAGATGTGTTAATTGGGTTGAGGAGTAATGTTTCTATTTTTGTAAATGCTAACTGCTAGTCCTGGGAGGTTTCAAAGTGCATTCTCAAAAAAGGTAAAAAAGCAAAGGTTAAACATAAACAAATCATTGTTAATACCATTTAAAAACACAAGTAGACAATTTTGACAAAAGTTCTTTTTGGTCAGTAGGAGTTTTTTAGATTCTGATGCCTGCTGAACAGTTGCTGTATGAACTGCTAATAATTTTCACTACCCAAAATGTTGCTCGTAATTCAAGTTTGCTCTGCAGTCTTGTCAATTCAAGTTTCCAGTTTTAGCTTCTGACTTCCAGCTTTTATCCTGCCCTTTAAAAAGGAATTTTCCTGAACCGTGTTGCCAACTTTAACTATGGTTCACCTCTTCATGTGTTCAGTCATCAGTACAGATTCATATTTGTAAGTAAACCTTAATCTCATTAGATAAGAACAGCTATTGAAAACGTAAATTGGTACTAAAGGTCACAGTTTTCAGAACAGAGAAAGACGCAGAATACATAAATATAGATATTTAATTAATTCAAAAACGTATTTATGCCTATATATATGTCAAAACAAGATCATCCTATGAAAAAACATGTGCAATTGTGCTCTGAACAAATTTGTGTTTCAGCACTTAGAGGGAAAAATTAATTTCCTAGAATACAATAGAAAGACACCCACTTTTGGCTTTCTTAGCAAAGCCAGTTTTTTTGACAGCACAGGCAGACAATCCAAGAGGGCCCTCTGCTACGGCTTTTTCCAATTTAAAAGACTCTATTTCCTTACCCATCTTCTCTTTCTGGTATTTAGCTTCTTCCTCTTTCAGCCAGTCTTCAATTGAGTTGGCCACCAGCTCAAGATAGTTCCTGAAAAACAGAATATTCCTCTATTTAACATAATTCAGTTTTCACTAATATGATTTCAGGTCAAACAAGATACTTTGGTTTCCCAGTTTCTTACACGAGTATTATTCAATAACCTTTGAGACAAGGCTTGTATTTGACAGGGTTTCTCTCAGTTTTTACTAGGAACTAGTACTTTTGTCCAGCTGATACTTGCTTAGTACATGTTATACTTGGAATTTTCGTTATCCTTTCTGCAAAAACATATAAGAAACTTGTCTGCCAAAGAACACCTGCTCCTAAAGAAAAATCTAGGAAATCAGAAAACTTAAAGATATTCAGTTTCAAAAATGTTCAGACTTGTTCTCATCCTCACTGTTTTATCACTGAATAATTTATTTTCTTAGTTCCTCTTGACTGATGTTGACTTTTAGAATATGCTTCATTTGTTTGTTCAGAAACTGAAGTGTTATTGTATGTAATGTCAAACTCTTCTTTATTGCTCTGACAAGAAAGGTGTTTGGAAATTGTCATCCAAATCCAGATTAGAGAATCAGTGTACCATATCCTGGCATAAATTAAGAATACTCACAATTAACAATTAAATTGAAGTGAGAACAGAAAGACAAACTGATCCAGAGTTTGCAGTTGGCATCTGCAGTTGCACTGTCTCATCTTTCAAAGGTGTCTGAAATGACTGCTAAAGTAGCTCACTTAACAACTGCTTTCAAGAATGGAGAAAGCTGGGGAATCTTACATGCAGTTGCTACTCAACCCTTCAGAAGTGTTATCACAATTTTTTTAAGTAAAATTCTTCATGTGTGCAAAATTAAAAGGAACTTTTGAAGAATGCATCAGATTCAGTTGCTGCATCTTCATGACATTTTGTATTTACAAGTTCAAGATGATTCAATTGTATTCAGAAACTCTTTATGGAGTAGAGGCTTTGGGTATGAACACGTAGACAACCCAATAAATTCTTGACCTCACGACAGTTTTAAAGTTCTTATGGCAGCATTACATTGTATGCCCAAAAGAATTAATATGTAGGCCATGTACACAGGCTGGAGTATACAGTTCATGTTCAGCTTCAAGATACACAAGTCTCTCCCAGCTTCTGCAATGAAGATGGAGTCTGCTTTGGGAAAGCTGCATGGAGAAACTGTTGATCATATATATACTCAGTAGGGAGAAGGTTATTCTGCTTATATCTGAAGAAAAGTGTACAAGCTCTACAAAGTGACGGTGTTGAAAACAAAAGGCAAAACTAGTCTGGAACATAGAGTTGCCAGTACTGGAATAACTTGAAGATGAATATACGTTATAAATAAAAAAGAGATTATTCGTGTGGAAAATATTTTAGGCCAATGAAACAGTCATTCAAAGTCTAAAATACACATTCTATTAATATGTGTTCTGATGTCACTGCTGCCAATGTCTGACTCAGAAGCATTTCTCAGAAAGGATTATTCTTTTCCAGTAACTTGTGTAATGTGTTTACTATGAAACTGTAAACAAATGTCATTAAGATTAACTTTGAGAAAAAGAACCATTTTGATAATGCCTGAATTCATTCGGCTTCCTGATGGAGTGGCCACTTATTCTAACCAGAGTTAAAATGTTTTATATACACACTTATCACTGCAGGTACATGTGTCCATCCCCCCCATCCAATGACTTTGGATTGCCTTACTCAGTAGCATCCATTAGAGTTCACACTCAGCCGCTGGCTGCCTACCCTTAAATCAGCATAATTCCTGAATTTTTTCATGTTCTACATGAACTACAGGACCTGATATCCATAAAGAAGAAAGAAGGTAACTAGGATCTCCAGGAGAAAAAGCTGCTGCAATGTCAGAAATTTAATTTCCTCTTTGCATGACAATTTGCTGCAACAAGACTCATTGTGATCAAAATGAAATTATTCTGTGATTCTGTAACCAACTGATTATCAGATAACAGAATTATATTCCAGACAGCAACTATGAAACCACCCTACAAAGGTGGTCTGTTCCATAAGATGTCACAATAAAGAAGTAACAAGTGAACACAGATAGAGAACTCCTATCAGAGAGATTGTCAAGCACCACATCTGTTGGGCATTTGTGACTCCTCTGTGATGACAGCGTGATTCTTAAAGATATACCAAAAATTAGAGTGGCAGTAATTTTAATAAAATAAAAATCAAAAAATTGTTACTAAACTCCTCAGGAGTCTGTTATTTCATACAAAGGTAAAAACAAGTAATACTACCACTTAATTAATAAGTAGAGTTTGTGCCCATTTCTGGCAACTCAGCAGGATCTGGAAGCTAATTGCAGGCAACAGCTTGAAGCACTCCAGGTATTTAATGAGTGTCTTCCACAGAAGTGTTATGTTGCTTGGAAACATACACTAGCAAATATTTATGATACTTTGTCTGGAAATTTGAAATTATCTTTAGCATACTTTGTCTGGAAATTTGAAATTATCTTTAGCAATAAGACTGAATAAAGTCTGAAAATGTGCTGATTATTTTGCAGAGTATGGGCAGGTATCAATACCACAAAACAGAACCAAAAGAAGGCCTACAGTTCTTCAAAAATTATAAGTAGCATACATAACAGTGATGTTGAATACGTCTAGGAGACAAATTAGAAGCCAAACCATCTTGTTACTGTTCCTGCCATTTTCTTTAGGAACTCCTTGTGGCTTTGAAACAGAACCTGATGAAGTGTCATTGGACAAAGAAGGCATGCCCCAAGCAGAAGCTATCTTTAATGTCTAAGCCTTGTTTCCAGTGGATGTGGCAGAGTAAGAAGGAGGAAGCATACAGCTATTTCACTGCCAACTTAATAATAGTGCACCCACCAGGTAACATGTGTCATTTCTCCTTTGGATGCAAAATTAGCAACTTATTTTTGCATGTACCAAGAGCTTTTCCTGTTTCTCAGTTGGCCTTGAACTATTTCAATGCCCTTTCAAGGTGACCAGCCAAATTATTCTACCATCCCACAGATGAACAGTTGTTGTTTCAGGGAGAAATGCTTCCTGAGGAAGTCTGGTACCTCCTTATCTGCTTCCACAGCACCAATATGCTGCTGGGATGAGGTGTTACTCTGTATGCCAACACCAGGTGACATGTTAGATATACTGGGGTGTGTGACCTGCTCTCTAGTGTTTGCCCCAAAAGTGTATGGCTCCCCCCTGGGTCTCATGTCATATGTGTCAACCTTGCCCAGACAACTCAAATACACCAGGCAGCTAAACCAACTGTTTATATTTAAGGAACTTGAATTAGGCATTTAAAGTCCAGTGTCACAAAGAAGAGTAAGAACAGCTGTCAGAGGAAAGAGCTCTGGGCTCCAACACACTTCTGTGTAACACACCTTGAGATCACTGACCCTCTGCTTGGGTCTATCTGAACACAAGACCCAGCTTTATGTGAACTTTCACTTTTCTGGGGGAAGATTTTAATTGCTATTTAAATGCAAAACTGCTGGCCAGACATTTAATGGATCTGCCAAACAAAACAAAAAACAGCCAGAATTTTCTCCACTGAACTTTGAATTTCTGTTGGTAAATCTCTTCTGGCTTTGGTCCTAGTCACTGCTAATCACAACTGCCTGTTTTCATGGAAAATAACTTAAGTCCAAGTGCCTGAAAAGCCGAGATGTACCTACATGGAGTTCCTTGACTGAGAGCAAAGATACAAAATAAAATAAAAAATACATCTTCAGGAAGGTACATTTTCCCTATTTAGTATTCAAACCTGTTCAAATATATAGGTGTCAACAAAAGTTTCCATTAAGAAATTCCCATAATTTGATAAATGAGGCACTACACTTAGAAAAGAATACCTACAGACAAATGGGGGAGGAGGTGTTTTCCACTGGATAATTTGCTTGAAATTCTGTTTGATAAATCTAATTAATCTATAGAGTACCAAAATTACATAATTAAAGATAGCTCAACTGTCTCTCCATGGTGTTTTAGCTTCTTTACATATTAGTACATGCACACTAATTCTATTTTCAGTCAATTATTTGGAATAGCACTTGGATCTACATCATCATTTATGTGACCACTTCAGTGCAAAAAGGTATTCCAAAATAAATGGATCCACTGACAAAAGAGCTTAATAGTCGACATATCAACCACTCGCACACCTCTAACTGGTGAGCAGATAGCAACAACAAATTAAGAAGAATGTGTTATTCTGTAAAAAATAAATTCTAATATTAACAAAGGGATTTGAACTTTTCTCAAAATAATTTTCCCACTGAATCACTCAATTTATGTATATATAGTTGAAAAACCTGGTAAGTATATACTTGGACAGAATTTTTTTTTAACATCCTTCACTTGAAATGTCCCCAGTACAATCTTCTTGATGCGGTATTCTGAATACAATTTTGTATGTATGTGTGCATTATTTACATTTTTATATTTGGTGGTAAGGAGCTACATACTGCACTGTTCTCACTCAGAAAGGTTAAACAGAATTCTTTTGACATGGCACTGTTCACATGACTTGCTTTCTCATAACTGTGTCACATAGCCATATCTTAATTTCAAAGCATTGCCCCAAGCACATCCGTGCAAGCTTTAATTGAAAATTACTGTGAATGAGACACGGAAGACCAAATCAATTACCTGAATCCAACATTGGAGTGCAGGGCAACACCCCAAGTCTCTTGGCAGAGACGATGTTGATTCATAGGATTGTGAAAAACCAATAGTAAAGACTTATCTTGAGTATGATAAAAGGAATCAATACATCTATATTCTTGGGATGCTCTATGAAGGACCTGCAAAGGAAAGAAATAAAGGTACATCCTCCCTGCAGACAGCAGCATGTGTATAGCGGTTGTACAGTGCAGCTTTGAGCAACAGGGGCTCCAGACCTGCTCTCTCCTACAAGATGCACTCAAAGCATTTGGATTCCAGCAACCTGAATTGTTCAGGTAGGTGGAAACTGAATCTGCATTGCTATTCATGTTGAGAAGAGACACCAACTATGCTCCACCTTCTGACTGACTGTGAATGAAAAAGTTCAGCTACATAAAAACCAAATAAATTAAAATATTAAACAAATACTTAAATAAGTTTAAATAATAAAATATTTAAATAAATAGTAAAGAAAACCAAAACTACCATATACCAGATAAAAAGAAAACAAATTTACTTTTTTCTTAATCTCAGTTGAGTTTACTTGGTGTTCAATTTGCTATACTATGACCTGCACATCTCTGAGATTTACTGTGATCTACATTACTCCACTCTAATCTGCACGGCCCCATCATTTTCAATATTTACATTGTCAGCAGGTTGAAACTTATTTTATAGTCAGAGACAGAAGAAAGCTTTCTTTTAAACTATTATTTTTCAGAACAATGCAACTGAAGCTTCTAGAAGGATCTGTTCCATGATCTTGCCAGGAACAGAGGTGAGGCTGATTAAGTTGGTAGATCCCAGGGTCCTCCTTTCTACCCTTTTTAAAGATGTATACAATGTTTCCCTTTATCCAGTCACCTGGAACTTCATCTGACTGTCATGAATTTTCTTACAGAAGGTTATTTTCTCTTGCAATAAAATGCTATTTTTTATTACTTTTATTTTCCATCAATGTCTTTTTCCTAGACCCATGAATTATTGATAGTTAAAGTAGTATTAGCTATTTATGTTGCATCAGAAGGAATTCCCCACATATTGAAATGCATGACCAGACTTTAAAATTGTGACACTTAAGTGGTGCTGCAAAAGTCCACGCAGCACTTCCTTCACCCATGTATAGCATGTGTCAATGACAAATAAGAATTACAGCCTGTGAAGCTCAAGGCAGCACAGGAACTAACAATCCACTCCTTCCAAGAGGATGCCTCCCAACTTAAGCCAAATACACTTGAACATATCTTTCACATCTCTGTCTTTCTGAAAGATAAGTTTTAGTGTTTAGCTTGCAAGATTTCTATAAATGATGTTTTTAGCCTTTAAAGGGTGAAGTACTGTAACAATGAAATTTTCTATTTGGCCATAAAACATATACTGCATAGGTGCAAAGTATGTTTTCACATACACTGCAGTAATGAGTCCTAAAACTGCCATGGAGGATGACCCCTAAGGGCAAGGTGGTTTTGTCTCCATCACATGTTTAGCCAAGAGACTTGATACCAAATAGGACAGTTCCAGTATGGCCAAATCAGGAAATAAAAATGCATTACAAACAAAATTTCACATGAAGAACTGAAAAGTAGCTAAAGCACAATGAGTTTTGGTAAAAATGAAAAAGAGATAAAACTGAATCAATTATCTAGTGGGAAAATATCCTGAACTCCACTGCTAATACTTTATATAGTGTTCTGAGGGGTGACTGAATGTATGAGATTTTCAGTTCACAGATACCTGAAGAAGAACATGTGGTTGAAAGTGCTCTTCCAAAGTCCAGTCTGTCAAGCAACGCTTCTGTATCTTTTTAATTTCTTCTAAACTTGGTCCTCGGCCATAATTTTCCGGACGCATCTCAAAATACAATAAACCAAAATAATGAATATCAACATTTCAGTGTCAGTTGTATTAAACTGACTGTAATCTTTTTGGATTAATAGACAGCATCCCCTGTTGCATCACGGTTAACTGCATAATAATGCACATGTGCAGACCCGTATGGCACTGTTTAATAAAAAGCACAATTACTCCCAAGGGGTTTTGGTTTTGGATTTTATGACAAAATAATCCAAATACTTTTGTTATTAGCTTATATGTTTTTCAGTTCTGTAAGCAATTATGAGTATTCAAACATGTCCTATGATGTAATTTTAAAATTGCTATGTTTATTATGGGATGTATAGCAGATAGGTGATTCTGAAGATGCCAAACTACACAGTTTACTAGTGTGACACAGTTTGACAACTTATTTTAAACTTTCACATTTCACAGAATTATCATTAGCAGCTTCACCAAAACCCATCACCTTTGAAGTCAAAGAAAGTGATTTCACAGTGCTTAAAAGTTATGTCAGTATATGACAAACATCACAAAATTAACATTTGCATGCAGCATTGCAAAGGAATCCCCAGTAACATGTCCTGGCATTGAGCAATATCTTCTGTTGCCTTGTGTTAAAGCCTAGTTGACTCCATTTCTCACACTTGCCATATCAGAAACAAGAAGATCCAGTTCTTTGTCCAAAAGAGGATCAACCAGACCAACTCCATCTTTGTCATTTATTTTTGTATGCCCTGGAAATTAAAAGCAGAATTTAAAGAATTGTTCCAGAAATTTCTGTCCTACTAAGGTTGGAGTAATGTAATTTTCTTAGTCTCCCTGATGAATTCAACATCAAGTTTAAGCTTCCTTTCATCACACTTGTCCTATAAATGCACAATCAGCTCTGCCACCCTTCTTTACTAAAAGAGCACTAAAATCCAGGAATGACAATGCTAGATAATTAAATTAAATTTAAATAAAAAGGAAAAAGAGAAAAAAAAAGAGAAAGAAAAAGAGAAAGAAAAAAGAAAAAGAAAAAGAGAAAAAGAAAAAGAAAAAGAAAAAGAAAAAGAAAAAGAAAAAGAAAAAGAAAAAGAAAAAGAAAAAGAAAAAGAAAAAGAAAAAGAAAAAGACCCACTTTATAAAACCCACTCAAGTCATCCTATCTGGCCTATGCTGCCCTAAAAACGCTCTCAGAAGTATCATCCAGTTTCATAAACAAAGAATAATTTTTCTTTATACTTTAACAAGCAGTCCTTTGCATGGATGAAAATAAAATAAAAGGCAAAATCAACTGTTTTGATATTTTCACGCATTTTTGACAAATGCAAATTTTAAATCTTAAATTAATTTGGTTTATAGAGATCCAAAAGCTACAGAATATTACTTCTCTTAAGGATCTGACCAGTCATTCCTTTGCTACAAGGAGCACCTGATATGAACAGAATCACATGAGGACTTTAACTTCTATATTCTCTTAATTTTTAAAAAATAATTCCCTTTTAATATAATTCTTTATTCCCGAAGTTAGGGCAGAGGTCAGTAATATTTGATCAAAATTCACATGTACAAGAAAGTTAATCTTTCTGGTGGAAAATACACCACAAAGTATTTGTTTTAAAGTGTCTTAACCAGCTCATCTTCCAGACATATACCTTTAGGCTCTGCTTCTCTTGGAAATGACTTCTGTTTACTGACTGCCTTTAGAAGATTGAAGACACCTGAAAGCAAATGTTTTATCTTCCTGCTATTTACTTTTGTGCTGCAGAAGTGCTGAAATGTTGTTATGCTTGTAACTCCAATATTTAATATTGTCAATAGTATAAATACAAAAAAAACTGACACCAAAATGTTCCCAAGATTCAGAAGAAAAGCAGATAAACAGGACTCATTTTTGTCTGCTCCAACCTTCTAGGGAAAAGAATCCCATCTAAGCTGCTTGCTTAGACTTCTCTTTAGGAAAGCATGGGCAGCATCACAAAGTACTGCATCCAGTTCTAGGGTCCTCAGCACAGGGAAGACATGGATCTGTTGAAATGGGTCCAGAGTAGGGCCAGTGAAGGTGATTAGAGGGATGGAGAACCTCTCCTATGAAGACAGGTTTAGAGAGTTCATCCTAGTGAAGAGAAGGCTCTGGGGAGACCTTATTGCAGCCTTGGGCGAGACTTTCTAGTAGGACTTGTAGTGATAGGATGAAGAGTAATGGTTTTAAAGGAAAGGAGGGTAGATTCAGACTAGATACAAGAATTTTTTATAGTGAGGGTGGTTGAAACACTGGAACAGGTTTTTCAGAAAGGTGGTGGATGCTTCACCCCTGGAAACACTGGATGTCAGACTGGCCTCTGAGAAACCTGATCTAGTTGAAAATGTCCCTGCTTATTTCAAGGGTGACAGAATGGATGACCTTTAGAAGTCCCTGTCAACCTAAACAATGATTCTAAAGGTATAGTTGCTTAAACTGACCTAATTTCTACTTTTATTGCCTCCCAAAAAAATAATCAGTTGTTTTTATGCTGCTTTTTGGCCAACACATATCCTTTAACCAGGCTAACAACTTTTCATTGTGTTAGAATCTGCAGGAGAAAATGTAGAGCTTCAGAAATTTCACTCTGCATCATCAATACAATTGTTAATGTTGTAGTATAAAATAGCTTTTGTCTTTATTCTAGTATTCCTACAGAGTTACTCAATGTACAGGCTATACAATACTTGAAAATTTGGTGACTTGTACAAGGAAGAAAAATCACACCCCTGCAATAGCAAATGATATGGTAAGACAAATAGTGGATCCAAATTCTTCAGGAGTAATGCAAACAGAAAGCTTTTTACCAAATCCTGAGGATTTCCTGTTAAGCTTCTTTTTCAAAAGGATGAGTTGTCTCAGCTGTCTTGCAAACAAGTCTGGATTACCCCAAGGAATATAAGACACTGTAGAACCACCTCCAAACAGAGATCCAGAGCTCTCCAGGAAACCAGAGTCACTCAGCCCAGTCAGCTTCAGGCTTTCAAAAGTAAACACTCTGAATGCTCTTTCTACTTCAGCCCTACTCAGACATTCTAAAAAAGAATTACAATCATTAACTGAAAACGTCCTTACAGCTCAGCAGAAAATAAATAGAAGAATATTAAAGCATATTGTTCTTGGCAACTCTGCAAAAGCCAACAGTAATTTCCTTAATGGTACTGGATCAACTTATGTGGGCTACATTTTACACTGCATTCAAAGTTGAATGCTTCCAAATAGCAAAATGATATGCCTAAGTATTAATCCATCTTAAATGAAGTGGTTGCTACATCTGAATACCTTCTGGCTCATTAACTTTATATAAATGATGTTGATTTTAAAATACTGAGTAGGCTTTATCAGACCGGTTAGCAACTAGTTATTTTCAGGTCATGAAATGTTTCCATTATCTGTAGCTTCTCAAACAAATATAATTTTTTTCCTCTTCAGACAGAATTTTACACATAATTTAAACAGAAGTATGCAAGGTGCAAAGGCAGTAATAAATCCTATTTATTCTTGTATGCATCAGTGTCCATATAGCAATGATAATAATGCAGAGGACTGAAGTTTGAGACAGGTAGTACAATGTCCAAATGACATAAAAAATGTCTTCAGTTTGAAATGCTTTCTCTTTAGAGTGGTTAAGCACCTAAGCATGTTGTGTATCTTGAGAATGTTGGATCTCTCATCTTCTGTTCAAATTAATCATCTTTGATAAAAGCAAAGGCTTTCCTAGCTAAGTTACCATTTGGGAGAGTCTGTCAGTATAACATGGTCCAGTGAAGACCATCAGCTGGAAGTGTACAGCAATACTGAATACTTCAATAGCTTACAGTCCAAAATGAACATACCAACAACTAGAAACAACAGAGCAAAGTGTAAATTAATCCAACATAAGGGACTTCAGGATGAAAGAGCTGGGAAAGTACCTGCAAATCCTATGCCTTATATGATGACATAAATGTAACCAAAGGGATTTGGAAGTTTATATTTCTTAATAACCTAGAGTAGACTTTTGATACTACCTAAGGGTATTTATGTAGTCTTTGGGATTGTTTCCCAGTGTATGTCACGGCAGCAAGCATGCTCCAAGAAAAGGTAACTGCAGAAGTGATTATGGTTGGAGAAGTGAATGTATTCTTGGTTTGATAAAGGGACTGTTATAGTGTCATTATTCACACCAACAGGTTACACAAAATACATTCTAAAAGCCATGTATTTTTCCATAAAAATTATCTACCTAAGATGTATGCGCTTTACCTCCAAAAGGGCGTTGATACATAAACACAGTTTACATCAGTATCTCTCAAAATGCATTCTACATCCTAGGATAAAAATTGCAATTTTTACAGCTATTTTTTTCCTCAGAATTAGGAATTGTTTGTATGTTTGCAAACATAAATAAATAAAGTAGTTCTAAGATACTTCCAGCTCTTTGTCATGCAATATTTAACACTCATATTGTCTTTCCCATTAACCATGAAACTGAGGTCTGAAGTTAGGGTTAACTTGTACAGTAGGCTATAATTACATACAAGCAAGAATGTGAAAATGGGAAATTCTGCAAAGGTTTTTTTTGCAGCTTAAAAATCTTGTCCCAAAATTTCTGCTACTTAAGACGATCATCAACCAGAAGAAAAAAAAAAAGGAAATTATATAAATGAAAATCATGTTACCACTAGTAAAATAATGCATGAGCTCGTGAACTGTGGCCAAGTGCTTAGTGTTGTTTTCAGTTGAAGGAGGGGTGAAATGGAAAAGTTCTGTAAGAGGCAGTTTAACCATCATTTCACGCTCAATCTTTTCTAGATTTAAGTTCTCCTGGACCTGGAACAAAAATCAAAGTACCAGTGTTAAAGTAAACTTTCACACTACTGACTTTCTAAAAATTATGTTTGAATAAAGAAGTCTTTCTACAGCAGAAGACATTAGCATGTGCTTAAGCCAGTTGGACATAAACTTAAATTTGAACATGTGCTCACAGAGTTTTGAATCATGGTGTCAGATACTGTAGGCAGAAAAACATTTGACATATAAGAGAATGACTGACAGAATAATAAGAGACATTTGTTAGAAGCAATTTGCCTGTGCAAGCTGGACTTAAAAACACAGAAATGTGTACTGATCTATTCAGAGTGGCAGCAGGTACCTTCCATGTATCTTACAGGTGGTCTGTGCTACTTTTCATATGATCAGTCTGTGATGAGAAGCATCCCTACATATTTCAGAATTTATTTTTTCAGACTTAGTGGTATCTTTCAATTTCACTCTTTTTAGTATTACACACTTACGGTACCTTTTTTCCCAACTCCATATTCCAAATGTTTTTCCTCTACTCTTTCCTCAAACAGTGTGCTATATCCTGAATTTCCTCTTCAGCAAGTACATAAAATACATCAAGCATGTCTGCTAAGGGCATCTCTCACGTTGATTACTCATTCCTTCCTTCTGCTTGAATACATCCAATGTGCCAAACTTGAGTTCTTTCTGAGTAGTTTTAATCAATGGTTGTCAAAGCATTACACAGATAATTTGTAATTCATGAAGCCAGGCAGACACACTTTAGCTGTGAAATCTAGAACTGTATTATCACTTGTATTATCTTCAGTGAATTTTTGAAGTTTAACAATAAAACTACACCTTGGCTTCGGAAAAAATTTGAGACATTCACAGTGTTTTTTTGGTTCAAAAGTCTGGGAACTGTTACTTTGCAATAATCCCAAACCTTGCAGTCTCTGAACTTTTCTGCCTTTGTTAGAATTTGGCAGTATCTTGGTTACACACTATGCTCCAACTATTTAGCCAACACTTCTTGTGTTCATTAACAACCTCTATGTATTTTCTTATACTTCTCTACATTTTAGTATTCAATCTATTCTACATGCTAATCACTGTTAGCAAGTTAGCAACTCATTTTCCATAGTATCATCAGTGTTTAACAGCAAATCAACAGTACTGTAATATCTCTCATCCATGCCAAAGGCTAAAAATTCTTATTAATAATGCAAATAGATCACTGAAATCAGTATGTTTGTGCTCTATGTTTGTGAGGTGTCCTCTGTCAGTAACTCTTTGCTTCTTAAGAAAGTAAACATGTTGGTGTGTTCATCTCAGTAGAAAAAAATCTAGACTGTCTTGTTTTGTAAAAACACCACTCCTCCCCTTCTAGTGCACTGAGCATTCATTGCCTGTGAACTTTGGAAATATTTATATATGATAGGTAACACTGTACCTTCAGCAGGTGAAACCGCTGAGCCAGGGCATCATGGTAGTTAAATAAGAGAGGGTACTGGGGGGTGACAGTCTCTTGTTCACAATACTTAGGAGAAAAGTAGTCATATAGATCCTGTTTAAAAAGAAAAGAAAGAGGTATTAACCTTAATAATGAGATTTGTAATTTTAGTAAATGAACAAAAGACAACACAAACCTGTTTTTCACTCATAGGAAGTGAAAGAGAAGGAAGGACAGAGATTATATGATCTGCAATGGCACGATGTAGCTCATCTGCCTGAGGCTCTGGTACCACCAGACTCGGTGGTGTGAGGTTTTCTTCACTTGCAATAACCTGGCAAATATAGTACGTGTTAGCTGTCATTACAGTATGACTGCTGCTTAACTTTACCAGAACTACCAAGCAAATCCTGCTGTAAGCTAAGCACACATCCAGAAATTTGTTCAGGAAAGTAAAGTGCAATCTTTTTCTACAAGTAGCAAAAATACAATTTTCTAAGTTAGTTGCTGCACAAAGCAAAGATTATGGAAAACAGAATTAAATATTTTTCCTATTAGTTGCTTTTGAAAGGATAAGAAGAAGAATATTTCCAGCTTGAAATGTTAAGAATTGTTAAGGAATGCAGGTAATTAAAAATTGATTGACTATTAGGGGTTGGACTTTGAGTATTACTACCCAAGTCCATTTTCAGACTAAGTTATAAAAAGTAAAAAATCCCAAAACTATGCTGAAATGTTATTTCTAAAAGAAGGAGGATTTCCAAATCATATTTTTTGTCTTTTCTAAATCATGGATTGTGCCTGAGTGCAACAGAAGTCAGATCTGTCTAGAACTAGCATCGACACTTCTATGTAAAGCTTGCCCTAAGACCTTTGAAATGAGTAAATCAGCAAAATTTCAGTATCAATAACATTGCTGCAGGACATGAAAACTTGTTATGGACTTAGATAAGAAATTTGACTTTTCTCCTCATTCGATTGTATTTGTAGTCTTTTATTAAATTAATTATGGAGTAACACTATATATACAGGGTAAGTGCACAATATGAAAGAAAATCAAAGTTTGGAGTTTTGACTCCTTTGTATTGAACTTTCTTACTCAGTGCCTCCATGCACAGTCTCATACTTTAGGTTGAAACAAATGGATTTATTGATCCTTGACCAACTCATTATATCAGGTCTAGGCCAAATTAGCCACAGAAATGAAAGAGAACATTCCCACCTGTTCCAACATGCAGCTCAGCATTAAGGGTACAGAAAAGTACTCCTCAGGAATCTGACTCAGCAAGTCATTGTAATACCTCATGTCTACAAAAGGAGGCAAAAAAAAGTTTCTTCAACTGCTGTATTAAGAAATAAAACAATAAGATCTGTTTGTTCAGAAATGCCAATTTATATTCCAAGTCACTTCTGCAAGTTTGCAGATGATACAAAACTGGGAGGAGCTGTTGACTCAAAGGCAGGGAGGCTCTGCAGAGAGACCTCGACAAATAAGAGGGCTGGGCAACTATCAACCATATGAAGCTTAAAAAGGGAAAGTGTTGGATTCTGTGCCTGTGAAGAGGCAACCCTGGGTGTACAGACAAACTGGGCAGTGCAATGCTGGAGAGCAGCACCACAGAAAGGGATCCAGGGGTTCTGTTTGATGGAAAATTGAATATGAGCCAGCAGAGCCCTGGCAATCAGGAGGGCCGCCAATTGTGTGTCCTGGGGAGCGTCAGGCACAGCATGGCCAGTNGAGGCAACCCTGGGTGTACAGACAAACTGGGCAGTGCAATGCTGGAGAGCAGCACCACAGAAAGGGATCCAGGGGTTCTGTTTGATGGAAAATTGAATATGAGCCAGCAGTGCCCTGGCAATCAGGAGGGCCAATTGTGTGTCCTGGGGAGCATCAGGCACAGCATGGCCAGCCAGGCTAGGGAGGGCATTATCCAGCTCTGCTCTGCACTGGGGTGGCCTCACCTTGAGTCAGGGGAGGTTCAGGTTGGGTATTAGAAAAAGGTTCCTCACCCAGAGGGTGTTTGGGCACTGGAACAGGCTCCTGAGGGCAGTGGTCACAGCACCAAGCCCGACCGAGTTCAAGAAACATTTGAACAACACTTTCGGGCACTTGGTGTGACTCTTGGGGCTGTCCTATGCAGGGCTAAGTTGGACACAGTAATCCTTGTGGGTCCCTTCCAACTCAGAATAATCTGTGATTCTGTGAACCTTCAGGCAATATTTATTAAAAAGTACATTACTGAGATCTTCTAAATCTGACTGTGACTAGGAACAGATAGACAAAGTGTTTTTCTAAAGAACTTGGTTATCATCACTCCTGTTCCCAGACACTTCCACAATGTATTCACCAGGATACACATCATCATCAGCTTACTGCACAAATAATTTTGAGGATTTGTGCCATCAGATGAATGAATGGTTTGATAGAGTGAACAACTACAGATGACTGCTTTAATCCTTTAAACACACCCTCTGACAAGGTTACTGTTGGCAGAATTTCTTCTTGTTTCCCTTTTTTCTTTGTAGGTGTCATTGGTGGCACTGGTTGTTCCTAAATGAACAAAATAAAGATAAAAAAATCAGAAACCATAAAACAATGAGTATTGCACAAATAAGTAGGAGAAATTAATTTCATTTAGCTTTGGTTACTCATCCTAGACTAGAGGCTAAACTTTTAAATGGAAAAAGATAGTAAGAATGTAGTTTTATAAATGCTTTAAATGAACGCTCAGTAGTACTGCTACAGATGGAACAAGTCAATTTTTTCTCTGCCACTAGTGCATGTTCTAATAAGCCATCTGCCCTCTTAAACTTTTGTCTGCTATGAATGAAAATAAAGAAACTGATCTTGCATAGAACTAACAATACTTTTTTGCCAGATCTGCAACATTGTTCTGTGCAAGCATATTGATTTTTCAGAGACAAGAATGTATCATCAGATGCTATTTAAGGAATTTTTACACCTGCAATACTTTATGCCTGTAGGATTCTTCCAATCTACTTTTTTCTGTTTCCCCAATGCTCAGTTATTTTTTTCCATTTTTTTTAGGTTTTAAATGTTGAAGACAAAAATTTCATTCACTGAAAATTTCTCATAGGGTGATGGTCCAAGGTGAATTTTTGAATCAAAATTAAAGACAGGCAATTCTGGCCTATAACTAGTTATTCTTGACAAGATGAGAAGGATCCTTGCCTCAGTTCCAGGTGGTTGTGTTAATTTGCTCTCTGGTAACATAGACACATTAATAAATTTGGTGTTTTCCAAGTAGTTGCAATGCTGTCTTCTCCAGTCCAGGCAGTCATACATCAAACAAGCAATGTGTTCAAACAGCATAGAACCAAATGCAAGCTGTGAGAGAAAATCAGATACAAAGGATGGAGTTTGCATAAAAAAGTATCACATAACTTAGTGACAGGAGTCATTAGCTCTTTAACCAGCAGATCTACATGTTTATTAATTTTTCAAAAGATTTTTTTCCTCCACTGATTTAGAAAGTTTTATAGAGTTATTCTAAAGCCTCCTTAATTTTATTTGCCTTAACACTGCCACAGTACAGAATGAACTGTATATTGCCTAAGTGCTTTAGTTGTTATAAAGTCTAACTTGTCTTAACAGTAACTGTTCAAAGTCTGCTATCTTGCAAATGGAACTTAAGTTATTTTTTTGGATGGGAAGGAAGGGGAGGGGAAAATTAAAGTATTTTGTTTATATAAATGTGTACACTTTTACTAACCAGCAACATGCCATCATATTTGCAAGGTCAATCATTCCCCTGCCCTGGAAGGAGAAAAAATAAATCCCCAACCAGGTAATTAATGTAATCTCATATTATTTGCGATCTTTCTGCTGCCCTTTGAAAACAAAGAAAGCCTCAAGAATGGCATTCTGAAATCCATAGTTGTGAGTGAAGGAATGTCAGCATACTACCCAAATGTCCAAAGGGAAAGTGCTGTATCTACAAAAGTCTGACAAGGAAAGAGTTATGGTTCTTGAGGTAATGTACTGTGGCTTTCACCAAAGCTTGGGAGGAATAAAAAGAATAATAGTAACTGCTGTTTTAAATATTAAATGTTTTTGTACAAATACCAAAACCCTGTTGGAGACCACATGAAACTCTCAAGTTTTCAGCAGCTTTAATGGACATATTCTTCCCCTGTACATCCTGGACTTTGTGGAAAGGATGGAATTATTGTAACTTTTAGACAATTTCTGTAAAAAGAACTTTTCTGAGTGATTCTTCCACCTTTGTGAAAGTAGGGCAACACTCTTGTACTTACAAGTTTGCCTCTAAGAGGTGGCTAACAACATTCAATGTCTCAATTGTAAGTTTCCTAAAATAAAATACAGTGAAGAAGCACAACTGACATTAAGTACTAAGAACAATAACAAACCCTTAAGAAATATTAAGCATCTGCCTCCCTCAAGACATGCCGCTTTATGTCACTGGAAAACAGGCAACCCCAAATCACTGATGAGTTATGGAATACTTGTTGCACTTTTCATAACATTTAAAGACTAGAAGAGACATTAGGGAAAGAAATTCTATTTGCGAAAACAGAATGTTCATTAATTTTCTTGCACCTTTGCTTTCCCAGTTCAATACTGTTCTGAAGAATGGGTTAGTATAACACATTTCCATCCACATATTACTTAAAAGATACCACTAGAGCACATAAAATTTTGATTAAAATACTGGAGTGTTTTCAATACACAGTTTTTAAACTAAACAAGATTTTTTTACAAAGTCATAAGCAACAAAATCTGGTGCTACGCAATGGGGCCCATGTAAAGTTTAGTGTAATTACAATATTGTGATTCAATTTGCCTGGTCTCTCCTCAGGACATAGATACTTGTCAGAAGTTTTTCAAGTCTAACCATTAGTGACTCTGCAACAAAGAAAATATTTTTTAAAGTATTTCCTTTCTAAAGATCTCAAATCTGAGAGCAGAGACTACTTGCAGTATGCAATATTCCGTCATTTTTATATAATTGTCTTACCAGTTTGTCACAAGAGTTTTCCTTCTGTGTATGTTGCACTCTAGAGATGCAGCAAGCTTGGACTCAGATTCTCCAGCAAGTCCAGAAGAACAGACTTACTCTATCTGCCTATGATTTCAGAACTTACATGCTTCCCACCTGTTTCTTTAAAAACTTAAAAACTTTCTTACTTCTGTAGGGCTCATGAAATTATAACTACAATCTGTTGAAACGCTTTCAGTGATGGATCATTTTTCCTTTATTTCCGCTATAGTATAGGTGCTTGCAGGATATTCAAAAACAGAAACAGTGTCCTGTAAGATGTGATTATAGGGAAGACAAAAACTTTTTTCCTAAAAAAGGCTTTGCACTGTAAGATTATATAAATACTATAATGATAAGTAATATTGTAAGGAGCAAGCCTACATGTTTCTACAATTAAGGCATTTTTAATGAATGCTTTGGAAACCACTGTGAGTTGTTTGTATACAGAATCTAGTGTACTATAAATAAGAGTCAGAAGAATGTAGAAGAATGTTCTTTAAACCTAATAATACAGACTACAAATACAGTAGATTAAATTATAGCATGTTGCCTTATTTTGCTTTAGCAGTTTGTATTTTTTACTGCTGACACCGTAGATTGAAAAATACTGGACTCTTTTACCTCACTATACTTGAGAATTTAGGATGGAAAAAATTTCTAATCATTCACTTTCTCCTTCAATGCCCAGTAACACTCCTGACTCAGCTGGCTATAATGAGTAATAAGTTAGCGCCATGTTTTAGACAAAAAGAAGAAGTACTGAGTATGATAAAGCAAC
This sequence comes from Pardalotus punctatus, assembly GCA_013400915.1. Lineage (NCBI taxonomy): Eukaryota > Metazoa > Chordata > Aves > Passeriformes > Pardalotidae > Pardalotus > Pardalotus punctatus. The sequence continues at coordinate 307,868 of VZTX01015545.1, read as the reverse complement.
ATGATGCATCAAAAAGTATTATTGCATTCATCTTAATTTTCTTCTCATGTAACTGTTCTCAGATGCAGTAAGTAGGGCTGGTGTTACAAGGACAAAAATATAACTTCTGTGTTATTTCATACACACAGATGAGTCTCTAATGAGATGCAAACTGGGTCTATAAAGATGCTGAATAAATTTAAAACCTCAAACTATTTGAAAATCTTCTGCTGTGGCCTACAATATTAAGAAATTCCAAATCAGGCATTTTTATTCAAAAGGACTCCTTGTGAAAAAATGCTGAATAAAGTTGTTGGATACATAGAAAATAATTTTTGTGTAAGATTACAAATATACTAACTACTGTGGTTCTGTTTCAGAGAAGACTTGAGATTAAATTCCTGAAGAGTTCTTAAAAGTTACAAATCCTAAAACATGCCATGCACTGTAATAACAGAACGTACTGACCAGCATTTCACTGTTGGACCAATCAGGGGGAAAGTCACTTTCCTTAACTACGTAATGAAACCTGGCAACATCAAAGAGACTTGATTCACGCTTTCCACTGTTCAGAACTGGCTCCAGGTATTTCCAAAATGTTTCCAGGTCTTTGTTAGCTTCATCTTTCTTTCTTTTCTCTGCTTCTACATCTAAAATATAGAAGTATTTGACAAATCATGGTACAATGTCTCCCTTTTACATAAAGCACAAATCATATATCAGTCTCCTCTAAGTACTGTTAAACTATTTCCATCCTCAGAGTCTCAGCAATGATCTGACACCCAAGTTGGGATTAAAAAATATCCCCACTTGTCAGTGTCTTCTATTACAAGTACAGAATCATTGATGCTGAAAGGGACCTGTGGGGGTCAGCTGGTACAGCTCCTCTGCTCAAGCAGGGTCACCAAGAGCAGACTGCCCAGGATCATGTCCAGATAGCTTTTGAGTATCTTCAAGAACAAAGACTCCATGACCTCTCTGGGCTGTCTGTGACAGTGTTCAGTCAGCCTCACACTAAACAAGTATTTCCTTGTCTTCAGGTAATACCTCCTGTGTTTCAGTTTTTGCCATGGCCTCTTGTCCTGTCACTGAACACCAATGAAGAGAGCCTGGCTTCCTTTTCTTTGCACACTCCCTTCAGGCACATTGATGAGTTCCCTCCAGGCTCTTTCTCCTCCAGGGTAAACATTCCCAGCTCTTTCAGCCTCTCCTTATATGAGAGATGCTCCAGTCCTTTGAACATACTTGTGTTTGTTTGGTAGACTCTCTCCAGTAGCTACATATCTCTCCTGTACTGAGGGGCCCAGAACTGGACGCAGAGCTCCAAGTGTGGCCTCAGCAGTGCTGAGTACAAAAGAAGGTTCAAGCCCTGGATACCATTGGCCTTGTTTGCTACAAAGGCACAGTGCTGGGTCACGTTCAGCTTAGTGCCACCACCCCCAAGTCCTTCTGTGCAGAGCTGCTTTCCAGCCAGTCAGCCCCACCATGAATTAGTGCAGGACTTTGCCCTTGCTGAATTTTATGAGGTTCCTGCCAGCCCATTCCTCCATCCTGTTGAGGTCCCTCTGAACAACAGCACAATCTATGGTGTTTCAGCCACTCTTCTCAGTTCTGTATCGTAAGAGTACTTGCTGAGGGAACTACCTTGATCATTAATGAGGATGTTGAGCAGGACTCATATCATCACAACCCTATGATGCCCTCTGGGCCAGGACATTCAGCCAGGTTTCAATCCAACTCAGTGTTTGCTTATCCAGCTTCGATATGAGAAGACAGTGCCAAAGGTCTTACTGAGTCAGGGCAGACAATATTCACTGCTCCCTCCTCATCTATCAAGACAGTAATTTTGTCATAGAAGGTTATCAGGTTGGTTAAGAATGACTTCCATTGGCAAATCCATACCAACTGACCAACTCCTTGTCTTTCATGTGCCTGGAAATGTTTCCAGAATTAGCTGCTCTATCATCTTCCCAGAGGTTGAGAACAGTCGGAGTGGTCTTTAGATTCCTGAGTAATTCCTGCCATTTCTGAAGATAGAAGTGATGCTTTCCCCCAGTCTTTGGGCACATTTTCCAATCATCATGTTTTTTCAAAAGTAATTGACAGTGGTCTTGCAGTGACATCACAGCCAGCTCCTCAGTATGCCTGAGTGTATCCTATCAGGTCCCAAGGACTTATGTTTGTCCAGTTTCTTTAAGTAATACCTAACCTGATCCACCAAGAATCTTGCTCCGGACTTTCCCCTGTCTCTGTGGCCTGAAAATTCCAAAGGCCATTCATGATCACAACACTTTTTCTTCTTCCAAGGTTCTTTAGCCAGTCCTTACAGGGAGGTTGTTTTCTGGACTGAATAGAGTTTATTAGCATCTTTCTTGTACTGTAGAGTTCATAACTGTATTCTCGTGACAGCCAAGTAACCAGGAAAAACCACTTGCCTTGATCTCCTGGCACTACAGCTCAGTATAGTCAGCCCTCACTGATGACACATATTTAGCTTGCTGCTTACCAGGATCCCAGGTCAAGAGAGGCTGAGTACAATCACATATTGTTATTCTGTGGCATATTCTCTTGTGGCTGGGGCCGCAGTCCCAAAGTAGCCAACTGTCTACTCTCCTTGAAATTATCAAATGAGTCAAGTTTTCTGACTAGTGCACCTTCCTAACAATTCATAGAAATATGCATTTGATAAAATGTTCTTTGGTGGCTACTGTGGCTGCAAACACTGCCTGCTTAGTCAGTCCCTCTTTCTACTGTCTAGTATTTGCACTGACAAATCATTTGGTTTGGTGGCCAGCCAATGGCAATACCATTTTGGCACTGGCAAACACAGCTGCTCATAGATAGCATGCACAAACACAAGGCATGGAGAGGGAGAAAAAGACAGCCAGAACAGTCTTTCCCTGGATATAAAATTATCTGCTTTCTACAATTGTTTTTTCATGATGAGATTACCTTCAGGTGAAATTAAAGGTTTTGCTTCAAGTTTAGTTGCTTCCAAGTATATCTGCAATGGCTTGTAATTCTCAGAAGAAATTTGAATTACACTTGAAATGTTAATCCCAAGGTCAGTCAACACAGGCAACAACTGGAGATTGGGGAAACCCAGAATTATAAAGTAATGATGAGCACCATCATCTGGTTCATCATCTGTTCAAAACACAACAAAAACAGATTAGAGCAAGGACATTCATCAGCTAAACAAAGTTAGTTTTTTCTTGATTATATGGGGTAATGCAAATTATGGTCAGAGAAACAGTTCTTTTATAATCTCATTGGGAAAATTACATGTATATTCAAAAATATTATGTGCATTAGGCTGAAGTTTTCTGCACAAAACCACCTAGGAAACAGGAGGAAGAATAAAAGTCAAAAGTAATTATTGTTTGGAGAAGGACCAGGAGAAAAACTCCAGAAGCTGATTATAATCAGAATGTTGTAGCAGCCTTTGTGTAATTGCTCCTCTCTAAGGAGTTGAGTGTCAGGACATATCCACATGCTTCAATGGTAGTTGAAGCTGTCCTATTTCATCCTGCATAAAGCTGGACATAGAGCACACACAGACTAAGTTACTGTGTTTTACATGAAAGATTACATGAGTTGCAATAATTTCAAAGGATTAGCTGCAGGTATTAGCTGACTCACTGCTGACTCTTCCCTACCCAGCAGGTTCATGTTCACTAGAGGTATTTCTTGTCAAAATCCTCATCAGCTGGTAATACCAGCTCACACTAGTCCTTTTAGTTGGCAGGGGCGTATCCAAAATCATCTTAAAGTGCAGATGAGAAGTTTCATTGAGCCCCTGTTCTATTTGGGTTTATCAGTTATATAGAAATATGCATAGCAACACTTCAGTACTAAGGCAAAAGGTTAAGCAAGATATAAGTAAAAATGAACTCTCTAGAAGCTCTGGAATTGTGTAGATGCCCTTTATGGCTTATGGAGAAATACAGGTAGTAAAACAGGTATTACGTGATTTAATTCATCCAGTACAGTTATTTATCCTAAATTAACAGAAACTGCCTGCTGAAGGCCCTGTATCTCTCCATCAATGCTGAAACACAGAGTTAGTGCAAACTATCCTGCACTATAAGAAAAACACAACTTTATACTCTATTTAGTATTAAAATCTCTTCTTACGCTTCCTAATGCATCACATGTCTAAGTGCTTTACTGACCCCTCAGCTGTGGGACGCATTTATCCAAGGGAGGAAAAAAGGTAGCCTGGCACTGACATCTGCCTGTGCTCAGATATATAGCCAGGGCTGTGCAAATGCTGCTACCACCTGGAGCAGCAGGCTCTCTGTTGCTTGTAATATTAGCTAAACATAAAATAACATAGCAATTTAGAAAGAGACTGACTGAGGAAGCAGCCAGCAGTCCAGTACATACATTGCATAAAGCAAAAATCAAAACCAGAAGAGAACTAAATTATTATTTCACTCCTTGTACTGAAACTGAAGTACATAAATTTATGTCTCAGTTACTGCAGGAATAAAAGGTATGAGCACATATAATTACTGAACATTAATAATTTTTAACAAAAAGGACAGATGTCTGCATAGTCACTTACAGAGATCCAAAAATTCCAAAGCATACATGCTGAAGACTGCCTACCATTTAAAAATTATAATTATGATTATGCTAATAATCATGACAATTGGATAACAATCAGTTCTAATTCTCAGTGACTAGTTCATATTCAAGAGGGAAGACATCAGTGCAAGTAATCCCAAGATTACACAAAAGCAGAAATATTTAATTTTCTGAGAGGTGATAATATATTAGGGATGAATGATAAAATGACTATTAGCTACCAGAAACAGATATAGACTGTCTTTGAATTCAAGGCATGTTTTTTTGTTGTTGTTGGTTTGGGTTTTTTTGGTTTTTTTTTTTTTTTTTTATACAGCTATATTAAAACAAATATAAAGAGAGGAATCTTAGATTGGATTAGGAAAAATTAGGAAAAATTTCTCCACTGACAGGCTTGACAATCCTGTCAGCTCTGCTTTAATTTATAGTATAAGGAGAAAGCCACCTTTGGATACTGACACATATAGTTATTCTGGAATCTTTCTATAGGACAAGTTTTTGGTATGATTTGTTTAGCTACTTTCTTTTAGTCTTACACATGCTAAAACATTTTGATGTTGACATGCCACATATATCTTATCTGTATTTTACTTGGACTGTACAATCCATCCTAACACTGAGCAGAATACAGTGCCCTCTTCAAATACAAAGTGGCAAAGCTTTGATGTTGCCAAATGGATCTTGACATTTCAACATGAAACAAAAGAAAGTACTCCAAAGGTTTATCAGAAGTATATCTGCATTTTTAACATACCAATGCATTTGTTTTTTGCTTCCACTTCTCCCCGTTTTTTCAATTTGGTGTCCTTTTTAACAGGGGGTGGTGCCGCTGTCTTTTTTCCTTTACTGTCTTTTCCAGGTGTCTTTTCAGGAGCTTTTTCTTTTTCTTCTTCCTTCTTCTGTGCCTGACAAGATGAATAAATGAAGTTGTAACTGTAGCCTTTGTGCAGAACAAAGGTCAGACTGTTGTAAAACTTTAGGTGTTCAATTTTTTTGTTTTAGTACTTTTCCCTCTCAGCTGTGATAAAATTCATGTGGTGGAGCTGTCTTGAACACCCTGCTTTTTCCTGCTCAAACTCATCATTCAGTTATTTATATATTCTTACTCTATCATAATGCTAAGACTGCCCAATTAAAAGGAACTGCAAGAGGTAGGTAGACATTATACCTACCAAACTATCAAAATGCATCTGGGTAGAAAGATGAGTAAAAAATCCCTGTGCTTTAGTTTCTTCCACTACAGCACTTGCATCAGCCAGAAACCTTCCTTGGACGAAGGAGAAATATGGCAAAACCGCAATATCTGTTAATATCTTTAACATCTCTGTTAACACTCTTGAGTATGGTGTAAAATGGTACCAGCATTATTTTTCTTTGATGTAAATATCTGTCTAATGTAAACTAGAACCAAGAGTCTTGTGCTCATTTCACACAGGATATTACTCAGCCATTCTCATTATTTTCAAACAAAAACACCTACATAAAGCTCTTCCCAGTAATTTAAGAGTACAGGACGTAAAAAAAAATTGTAAATATCCCAAAGCCTCAAAGTATAAATCCAGAAAATCGAGAATATGTCTAAAATTAAAACAATCCAAAATATATTGAGGTAAAGTAGGTTCTGTAAAGCAAGAAAGCCTCCACCTCATTTTTGCCCAGCAGAAATGCTACATTTAAACTATGCAAAAATTACATTTCAGGATTATAAAGCTAAATCAAATCAAATCAAATAAAAAGATACTAACTTAACTTACAGTTACAATGTTGCTGGTGTCACTTTAAAGGCTTTGTCATTAAAGCAATGAGAAAAGCCCTTCATGAAAATGAGAGAGGGTAGTTAACTCTTAATAGCTGCTTTCCTCAGATCCAACTGAAAAGCAGACTTTCCAGCTGCAGAAGTTGTATTTCATTCAAATTCAAAATCAAAACAGAAAATAATTTCCTGCTTGTACCTTCCTTCATGAATTTCCTTTCTGTAAAATTTAGAAATGTCTTTGACAGATTCTGGAAACTATTTGCACTGTGAAATGAAGGATTTGGAGGCTTTCATTATTTTCTTTCAATTTTTTTCCACTTTTGACATTTCAAATTAGAAATTTTGATAGTACTTCTTTGAATTCTAAGTTGATGAACACACCAAACAGATGATATAATCATCATGCCGTGAAGTTCACAATCGACTTCATCTATTGCATCTGCATAATTTTAAGTAATTCTCAAATGAGCAGAGACATTTCTGGACTTGCCAAGATTCTAACAAAGAACACTACTTGACGTTAATACTTTAGAAAATAAAAGCTTCTCCTTTCTAGGACTCTTTCCTTTCCCTTTCAATATTGTATTTCTCCTTCCCTACAAGGTGCAGCTTTTTGTGGAGTTTCTAATATTCTACCAACTTCTGCAATTTTGTTATTTTAAGCTTCATATTACAGAATTTTACTACCTTGAACAGTTTTCTAATTCATAGACACCTTTTTGCATATTAAGTTAAACACATACACCTGTCAATTTATGACAAGCTCCTGCTCCTATTAAAATATAGAAAATTCCTAATGCCTTATTTTTATTTACATGTTGTATTAGTTCTGCTGATCCATTCTATTAACTGGTGTCTATTCTAAAAAAAACCATGGACAGATATGTTTGCTTTCTGAGAACTGATTTGCGAGTATAACCCTGGTTTCAACACCCAAATTATTGACCACAGAATTTGTATTGTACAAGTAGTTGAAAAGGATTAAAAATTTTATGGCAGCCAATTTAGAGACAGAACTCTAAATTAGAAGTTGGTTTCTGCCCACTTGGTAGTGCAGAGCATCCTCATAGCCAAAAGCCCTCCAAATCTTGACTCTGTCTTTGTCCTTCAACTGCTGCTCTCATGTTTGCCTGTCACACTTTGATATAGACATAATTCAAAGGATGTGACAAGTTTTACAGACAGTTTGGCTAAAACAGAGAAGAAACTGAAAGTTCCAGAGAATCTTCAACACTGAGTATCCTCAAATTACCCAGGGAAATAAAATTACAGATACAAGAGTAATCTGCTAAATAAAATCTAAAGACTCCATTTTACCATTGAAGTGCCATTAAACTTCAAATTTTTGTTTTGCAGCTTACTTACAAAAATTGACTGCTACCTAAGAGAAAAGTAATTTTTTCTCAATTCTCTATGAACAATCTACTCCATAGTTTCAACCTCTTAATTTCTTTTCAGATTGAAAACACATTATTTTTCTCATATTCTTCATATATGTCTGTGGCTTACATTATCATTTCATAGTAAGTTGATTTCTGTGGGAACAGGACACAATTTTAATTTAATCATCTAACATTTAATGTTCCTGTGGTTGTGTGCCACACTTCATCCACCAACTACTCCCACAAATAAAACTCGATACAAAATTTACAGATTTTTTAACTATTCAAAAGCCATTAAACCATTATCTTCTTGCATCTTTTACATGCACAGGTCTCCACGTCATTGCACTTCACATTATAGTTTTTGACCAATTAACAGGTAAACTTACTGCAGCAACTATATGACTTTCTGATAATGGTCTTCAGTTTCATGAACATTCGCTGGAAAAGGACTATAGCAAAACCAACTGTTCAGTAAGTTGTTGAAATGTACCACTGACAACTCCAAAAGATGTTAGAAACAAATTAAAGGTCTGATCTGTGATTCTGTACAAGCTTGGTGAAATTCCTCCTAGAACACATCAGCAATCTGTCTGAGGCAATCTTGGAGCCAGTAGTGATAACCTTGGAGAACATACGGAAGCAAGTTTTGGGAACACTGGAAAATGTGGCACCCAGCTCTGAGAAGCAGACTTCAAAATATGCACTGTTTTGAGAGAATTCAGAGAAGAGGAACATGCGTAATCAAAAACTAGAAACCATGACATATATTTGGGTTCGTTTAGTTAAATATGTAATAGATTACTGTAGAATGGAATGTAATGTTGTTCCCATACACAGTAAGAAGTGAAAGAGTAATGGCTTTATATTAGAATAGCATTGGTAAAATCAGAAACCTTTTTCAAATGGGTGCGTTGCAGAGATCGTTCGGAAATAATATTGATTACCATGGAAAAGCAAAGACACAGCAGTGGAAAGTTTCAATAAAAGGTTCAACAAACATCTGCCAGGAATAGTTTATGTAAATATTATCCTACATTAGTACCAGAGGATGGAAGAGATAACTTCTCCAAATTCCCTTCAGAGATGAGATTCATAACAGTAACTCCTTCACAGCCTGCTCTGCATCTATCCTTGATACCTCCCAAGTAAACAACCTCTCCTACCTTTACTTCAGCCGAGATACGTTCAGCTGAAGCCTGTTCCTAGCTCTGTTTTTTTCTGTCAGTCCTAAGACTCAGCTAAGCCCTTACTAGCTCTCACTCTAGCAAAGAGTTCTTGCATAGCATTTTTATTTTCTTTTTTTTCCATGTCCTCACTGACATTTGAGTAATTGAGAACTTCATCCACAAAATCTAATCAACTTAAAAGGATTTTCTTATCACATTTCTCTTTAATTACAGTCCTAGCAAGCCAAACGTGAGAAGAAAGCTGAATTTATGGAAATAACATTAGAAGAGAAGCATCTTCAAAAACATAATGTTCCTAGGGCATACTATAGTACCTTCTTTTCATCTTCTCTTCTCTTCAGGTCCTTCTGTTTGAGACAAAGCAATTGAAATTTCAACAGCTTTCCAGTTAGAGTTACAGGAATTTCTTCACCCTTGTCCAGAAAGGCTTTGGCTAATTCCATCACCTGCAGAGGGAAAAAAAAAAGCACAACAAAACTATTACTTGCATAGTTTTAATAGTACACTTGACACATATTTATTTGCATGCTGAAATATGGAAGTGCTATCTCACATTGTACGTGTGGGTCAAATGGCCACATTTCCAGAAAAACATCATATCAGTAAGACACAAAGTTATTCTTTGGTTCCAAAGACCTCAAATGAAGTTATATTGGCTATAGTATGTGATAAAACTAGAATGGAAAAAACCTGTGATTTATGAAAATGTCAACAGACACAGAATTCTCATGGGAATATGTAATTTTCTTTAGGTTTTAAACAAAGAAGCAACATGAAGCAACTACATATTATGAAGTAGTAAATTAAAAAGCATGTAACAGATAGCAAATCAAGGGGAATAGTTTGGAGTGCTGTTTACGAAGTGACCAGTGTCTCAGGCACTAGCCCTGAATGAAAGATAAAAACTGCTTGAAGGGAATTCGAGAAGGTCTGTCTTGGTGAAAACACACCCCCTCCCTGTGTAATTCTGATTCTGTTGGTATGCAGCCTAATTGGGGTGAAATAAGGCTATTGAATTTTCTTAGGGTGATGACAGCAGCAGGAACATACAGCTGCATTGTCCAGATGTGTGGCATTGACAGGCTGTTTTATAACTATGTTTTTTACAGCTTGTTTCCACTAAATTTCATACAACTCACTAACATCTGGGCCGTTTTCCTTGGAGCCTCATAACCACTTTATTTACTGCGAAAAAAATAAAATAACATAAAAATACCATAAAAAAGTTGTTATATGTTTCTTTTCACTTGTGTTGTCTCTGTAATAAAGTTCACCTATGTAGGAAGCGCTGCTGAGGGATAATATAACCATAATATTTTCTTACTTTTGTTTTTAAGCAACCATCAGCTTTATTTATAACCATGGGCTGAATTAGGTGTTACTCAAATGTTCTGACATGTTTCTCTTTTCTCCTCATGGAGCAATTACAGTTGGGCACATATGGTGTCAATTTTGCTTGCTAACATTGAAGACAATGAAGGTGCACACTGCATTTCACTGAACTGTGTCTTGTCTAATGCAAACACTGCCATTACATTTGAGCTTTCGTAGATTCTTGCCTAGTTTAGGAATTTTCACTACTCACCTAAAACCTAGGTAAGCAAAAGTAGCCACTAAAAGTGCTTCTCTGAAAAAAACAAAGCCAAAATGGAATCCAGACTATTATATGCCAAATTATTGTTTCATACAAATGAAAGCAGGGAGCAGAAAAAGAAATGTCTTGAAATTCAGATCTTTTTCTTAGTCTCATAACAAGGAGACAAACCAAAACATGCATTTAAAAACCTTTCCAAAACAATCCTGCTCCTCCAACACAAATAAACCTAATGATCTTAACATACACAAAGGAAGACACATAATGATTAAGATTAATTTTGTTTTGCATATTTCATATTCAAAGTAAGACTACTTACTGGTCACTATCTCAACAAGCCAGCCACAGAAGGCTTCTGGAAAGACTCACTGACTTCAGACCCACGGCAGAAAACCAAGGATATGTTAAGAACAAGACTTAAAAATTCCCACAGACTGTAGGCACACTAGGAACTACTAGTTATTCCAACAAAAAATAATCACTCAGAGCTAGGCACACAAATCTGTGCTCTGAAAGAAAGACAATTTGGTAGAAATTTCAGAGTAATTTCCTTCAGAGAGAAAAATTCTCATTCAGTTTTTTTTTTCGGAATCGATGTTAACAGCTTTTGGAAAGTGATGCTTCTCAATGGCCTAATGTAGATGAGTTGCACATTTCTTGAAACATGATAGAGGGGAAATGGTGGGATCCTGGAAGGATTCCTGAGAAGTGTATATATAGTAACCCAGCTCAATGGCAGTTGGTGATCTATTGTTTCTGGAAGAAGAAAAAAGGGCTTAGATTCTTAAACCCCATTCTTCCTGAGAATTTCAAAGCATTTTACCAGTCAAGAGCAATGCATCATGATTATTACTATTTTGTAGATAGAGAATGCAGAAATTAAGAGGCTTGATGAAGCAGTCAGCTGGACAACTCTTGAGTGGGTTGCAAGGATGAATTTTCTTACGTAAGTCACTAGAGAAGTATAACCAAAACTATTTAACATTCCATGACTGTGGAGAGAGGTCACACAAATAGGACAAAGACAAAATGAGCACTCTACATTTGGCAATACAAAGAAAGCAAATAGTTTTTCATACAGAGATGTAAAATCTGCTTTATACATGAGGAAATGAAAACCAATCCTAATGACAGAACATAGATCAATCCATGCACAGTAGATAAAAGAAATTAATTTTACTACAGATCCATATTTATTTCATCTGTGGTCCTGTGAATTATGCAGGCACCTGGCATAAACAGTTAAAAATCTACAGAGCCTCCACTTGAAAAAAAAAAAAAAGCCCAAGACAAAAACTTGGTAGGAATACAGAAGGAAGTTTTTTGGATACTATGAAGTGGATTTGTTACAGATTTGGCTACACTTCACCCCCGCCAGTGATGATCTTTTTCTTATGTGAGAAACCATGGAAACTTGGATGGACAAACTCAGTTAGGTAGGGCCTCTTTTCCTTTAAAACAAGAGGAAACTTAGCATTCCTCACACAGCAGGGGTCACACTGGTGAAGCGCAGAAAGGCTTTGGTGATGCAGTATTTGATCTCATATGGTGGCAGTATGAACCACGCAGAGATTTAGCTGTCTGGTGCAAAGGGCATGTATTTCAAGCCATTCAAACACTGCATGAGTGCTTGTAAGTGACCCTATACTACTGACAGATGTCAGTGCCACTGAGATAGGAGATAGGTCTTAAAAGTTAGGGAAGCATTTAAAGCCAGAGTTTCTGTGCTATCTTTCTTTGAAATGCCTCTTTTTCAAGACACAGAACTATTGTGGCTGCTAAATCATAATCAGAAAATCTTTTAAAAAGATAAATTAGATTATAAATTTTCTCAGCTTTACTACTAACTGGAAGCAGTAACATTGCTTGCTATGAACAGCGGTCAGCCCATTTCATAGTGTTGCTCTCCCATATCCAGAGTGAGCTTTCTGAAGCCCTGTCTTCCCTCTTGTTCTTGAAACTGTAAGAAATTCAGACCATCACATGTGCCTCAAACTCATATAACACTTCCTAAAAGAAACATAATAATTCTTAGAACCAAGTAAGTAAAACCCCAAAGTCGCTGACACAGTTCAAGCTAATTTGAAGCAGGATAATCATCAGTCAAGAGGCTACATGAATTACACAACCAAGCTGTTAATTACTATTCAGATGTATTTTCCTGAGCAAAGTAATAAGAGCAGGGGGAAAAAAGGGATCTTCACAATTTGCTGTCAGTCTTACGAGTCCTTCACAAGCAGCTTTCAAGATAGGGGACAAAGGCTGCATGTGTCATATTGATAGTTGTTTTTTCCAAAGATTTCTTTACACATACTATCAAATATTTCTGACTCTGCCGAAGTAATTTCCTTGAATAAAGCATACTACAATCAATCATTTTGAAAGAATACCAGGAAAGATCTGAGCTAACAGAAACAACTTTTTCCAGATGACACCTCTATTGTGTTGAAAGACAATGCAGTTTCTCATATCAGACCATGCACCTAATTTAATTTTAACTCTCAGAACCTCTTCCCACCCATGATATCAAAAGATCACTTGCTTAATCATTATTCTTTACTGGTGAATTAATGACTCACAGCTCAAAGAGAGCTTAAGCACTCACATAAATCAGTAAATCAATTGCTTATCTGAGCAGAGCTCCATACAAAGCTTATCCACAAGGTAGACTGTAAAACTTAAGGCAAATGAATCATCCTTGTTAATCAATGAAGATTATACCAATATGTATTCCAGAGACTGAAAATAATTAAAGTGGATTTGATGACTCCTTCTAACCCATGGAGTCCTTTTTAAAAGAACCTACTATAATGAAGAAATACTGAGCAAATATGAATGCTGTTCATGTGCTAAATATCTTCCTTTCTATTGTGAGAACATTTCTCAAAGCAGAAGCAAATGGCTGCTTGTACTCTAGAAAAATAACTTGTCACTCATATGAGTGAGTCTGTTTTTTGCCAAAACACAACACAGCTTGATCTGGTTAGCAGAAACCTATTAGAAATATCCATTCTAAGAAAGTCTGTTCTCTAAACCTCTCTCTACAGAAAATGTGCAACCTGAGGGGATATTTTAACTAGTTTAACCTCAGTAATGCTTTATGGGAACTTTCTAACACATATGTACAGTGTTATGTTAAGTACTTAAATAATGTTTTAAGAAAAATAGAAATGGTGAATAATCTAATTTCAGTAAAAATGAGAAAATACATTACATAAAAATTAGGAGGGCTTTTCACTTGGCTTTATTAGAGAGCTCCAACAGGAGCTCTCACCATCTAGGACATATACCTCCTATAGCTGCAACAAAACCCAAACTGCTTTAAGGAATACAAATACCCACTGACTGGAAAGATCAGGCATTAGAATTGCTGTCTCAGGAAGGAGTCCTATGCATAGGGAAGGTTTTCTCATATGACCCTTCATATGTCTGTTTTCTTTTAACACTTGATTGGGGGGTAATAGTTGAAACAGCATTCAAGTGATTTCTGAAGAACTCCTAAAGAACCCAGACTCTTTCAGAAAGAAAGGACAGGCCAGTCTGTTGTGATTTGTGCTCAGATGAAGAGATATATTGCTATGATCAAATACTGAAATGTTTACATTTCAGGGGGATGAATCTGCCCAGCAAATCTTTCCATTATGGCACGGAATATTTTAAGCTTCTGAGAAGTAAATTGTCTCCAGCAATTTCAGCCAACTGAATCCACACAATGAATATCACAAAGCTAAAAGATTTAGTCACGCTTCTCTAACATTGCATCTGACTAGGAAGAGAACCCAATCAGAGACGGAACAAAAAGATCTAAGAAGCAAAATTGCCTCCTTAACCCTTGCGCTGGCAGAACCCATCCAGCTACCTCCTGACAGAGTTTTCTAAGCCACATCAGAACATTCAGGCCAGGTAGTTCCAGTGGCTTTGTAGAATTGGCACCACAAAACTGGGCAGAATCTTTTCACCTTGGTGGGTCCAGCTTTGCAACAGGGCTTTGAGCTTTTGGTTTTTTTAATTTGGTGACAAAGGATTCTGGGATTAGTTGCTGTACTTGAGAAAAATGTCATACACTTTATTGTCCTTAATGAACCAATTACAGTCCCCTGAAAACTTTGAAGACAAGAAACCAGAAGGCAGCATTGCCTTTGGCTACTTCAGAGAGTCCCTCTACCACTTGAAGGATGACATTCTCACAGACACATTCTCACATTCTCTCCATTCCTCTAGTTATACAGATACTTCAACAAAACCTGCACAAAAAGAGCAGAAATTGTATACCAATTTGCATGTATGGAGGAAATCTTGTAATCAGTGAAGCAAAACCAAAATCTCACCAGTGTGCTAAAGTAGGTTTTAAACAGGTAGATGAATTTCAAAAGGTATCAATTACTTTTCCTAGAAAATAAATCACCAGCAATTTGAGGATTATGAATGGCCTCAGGTAAAATAATTTCAACTAAGAGTAATAAAATAATACTTCATGTTTCTAAAAATGCTAGCATTAGGACTACGAGGAGTCAATATTCTGAAATGAAAATAAAAGATGTGCATGTCAATTGCCTCATGTAAATAATAGAACCTGACTCTCAGATATTAGGAAACAAAATTAGAAAACAGATTGTTTTCCTGCTCAAGCTCAAGACTTTTTTCCCCAGTTTTAACATTTAGAAATGATGGCACTTCTTAACATGACATATTGTTCCAGGAAAGAGATACTGAACTGGAGATACTTAAGAAACTGACTGCAAACAGCTACAGTTTATGGAACTGACTGGTTCATAGCAGCAATGGTTTTGTCTCACGGAATAAATAAATCCAAATGGAAGGCATACAATTTGATAACTTAAAGGACTACACAGGCCATTTGATCATACAGTGACATCAGATGCTCTGACAATAGCAAAAGCTGATGCAAAGATATGCTAAACCTAAATTAACAAATTCTTTCCCTAACATTCTTTCAAGTAGATTGACTTAAATACTGGGAATCAGCAGGCAGAGGACTTAAACCCTCATCAGAAGACACTAAATATCTCAGGTAAATATACCACCTCATTTAGTGGATCATTTCTAAAACATACTACATTCTGTACTATAAACTGGTAGGAGCTTGGCAACAGATAGAAAAGAGCTGAAAACAGACGAGCAGATAATGCCCACATCAGGATTTAAAGTCCCTTAACCTTCCCTGAAGCCAGTACCTCCCTAAAAGGCATATTCACTTAACAACAATTCCCAAGTGTGCCCATTAAACCTCTGTGTAGGCACACAGTGCAAGGGACAAGTCCTTCTGCAATAAAATTCTCTTAACTTGCATCCACACAATACCATTTGACAAAGGCTGATTGGAGAACTGCTCCTTTTATTATGACATTTAAGAGTGCAGTATTAAATTTGTTTTGTACTGGAATGAAAAATAAAATTAAATCTTCCTGTCCTTCTAACTATTCAGAACAGCTGCCAAAGTTGTTTTTAGTGTTGAATCCTCTCACGAAAACAATGACACTAGATAAATTTTGGCTCCTGAGCTGCTCCATTTTGCAACAACTTTTAAAACTAATTTCATTCAAGTGAAATGAAAACAAAATCTTTCTAAATTTTATTAAGAATAGAATTCTATTGACATGCAGATTTACAGTGTGAAAGTTCAGTTTTAATAAGGCTATCTTTTACTTTTGAGAAAACCTCATCTTGACCACAACCTTCGCAGTGGTGTTGTGTCAAAATCTATACACTTCCACAAAAACATGATCACTTTAATTATATGTTTCCAGAAGAAATACAAAGGCTTTCTTAAAAACACTCCTGCCTGAGATTATGTTTGAAACCTTTTTCTTCAATGACCCATATCCTGGCTACTACTGAATTTGATCATCTCCCAGTGCTCGACAACTCTTCTGAGCTTATACTTGGATGAAAATATTCCTTCCCCTAAGTGTTATGTCTGTGACATTAAAAGTTGTCTTTCACATCAAGCTAAACCCAACATCTTTGATTTTTCAATCCTAGGAATTTACTATAACGAACACAAAAAATGCATACTCGTTGTCCGTAATGTTGCCCTACTTTTTAAAAATTTTTATGAGATATTGTTAGACACAATGATTAGAGAGTTTAAAAGAGGGACATAGACAATAGAACAATAGAAAGTAATAGAAAGGTATAAGGTATTTAAGACCTACTGAAGAGAGGTATTTAGAAAGAGTATTAGAAAGGTATTTAGAAAGGTATTTAGAAAGAGAATATCTATTAACTTTTTTAAAAATGAAATTCATGTCATTGGGGTGAGTAATAGAAGGCAGTTTTGAATAATTACACACACGCATGCACATAAAAATTATATATTTTACATACATCTATTATCTAACTATAATTTCATATAATAAAATAACATGAATATATAGAATATAATATACAAATACATATAAAATTTCATAATATAGCTGGAGCACCTATTCCAGGAAACACACACTCAGTTCCAATCTAAAGTGGACCTTCTCTTTACATCATGATGTGACCAGCACTTCAAATAATCTCACCAGCAGCAACCCTTACTTTGTGAGTCTATACTCTTCACAGCTCTAGCAAAGCATAAATTCACAGGAATGCTTGAAAACTGCTTTACATCCACTGCTTCCTGACTAAATTTATTTCACTTTTTTGACTTGGTCTTATTATTGTTAGGTTTTACTGTCCTACAGAAGTTCTTAATATCTTGGTTATATATTTTAGGTTGGAAGTGACAGAAGAGGAATCTGTTTCATGTACACCCAGAAAACTCAAGGATTCTTCTGTATCTGCTACAGTCTATTGCCTATTAAGGCAAGAATTAATGTGAACATTATGCAATTTCCCAAGGATGACGGCAGCACAATCTTAGGGGGAAAAACAACAACAGTAGCAACAAACCCAACGAAAAAACCCAAAACATGTATGACATAAATAATTTTAAACCAATAAGATTCAATTTCTAACCAATAACCTTTTATTCCTCTAAACGAGCTGTACAAAACATGAACTAATTAAGATTTAAATGCAAGCACTCAACTAAACTGGATTTTAATGGCAAAACTATGCATGTTATGCTTGGCAATAGAAGGATCTAATTTGGGGATCTCTTCGGCTTATTTATTGAAACTGCACAAGTAGTTGATAGTATGCCTGGTGATAAGGCTTGGCTGTTATGTATCTTGACAGGAAGCCTGGAGCTTCTCTGCTTTTATCTGTCCAGAGGTCTGAAGGTTCTGAGCTGACACTGCTTCCCTGTTAGCAAGGAGGTAAAAATAAAGGGAGGTTTTGCGTGAAAACAATTTTGCAGTGCAGATCTGGAATATGAGAATCAAATAGGTTCTGTGTTTACCTAGGGATGACAAAAAGTACAGTGATTTGTAGTCAAAATTTTATATTCTCTTCAGTTCAAATATTCACAGTTCCAGCATGTGATTTGCAATCTAATGTTTGCTTGCTCATCATGTGAATATCAGAGATAATTCAGATAAATCAGGTGGGATGACAAGATCCTGGACAGTTTAATTTAAAAGTTCTCACTATTTCAGATTTAATGAAGAAAGAAAAAGAAATAAGAGAGAGACAATAAATGCCAACAGAGATAAGGATGAATGAATTTTTTAACTGTATCAGAGAAAAAAAATCATTAACATGGCATTGGTCTGGTATTGAATTGAAACAATAGAAGAGTCAATATAGAAGCAGCAAAAGTAGGGCTAGTCAGTGATTATTCTGCTTCATATTCAGAAAAATCCCACAGATAATTTGGTTGTCTCATTTTTAAAAAAACAATTATTTCCAACTGCATCAACAGAGTGTTGCAAAAAGGCAGCTTTTAAAAGCTAGGAATACCAAAATTCAGTAGATCTGGACAATATAATCAAAGTATTAAAAACAGGTAACTGAGGAACTTTTTGGATTACAAGTATTGACTTTAACCAGCTCTTGGAGAACAAGGGCAGTTTTACAGAAAATAAAAGAGAATATCACACCAACATTTAAAAAAGGGAAATTAGAACAACATGTACTGGCAATGCAAGACTGACCATTGCAGAACAACAAAGATGTTATTTCTTTACTGTCTTAAAGGAGGAATCAAAAGACAATAAATAAAAGGAGGGTAAAATAATTATCAATTCAATTTTGTTCCCTTAATGAAAAAGAAGAAAAGGTGGACTTTTCACAAAGAGAATAGCTTTCTATGTCAAGGCTTAAATTCTATTTGAAACAGAAAATACGATACAGTGAAAAGCAGAATTCCCCAAGCTCTGTGGTCTTGGATAGGAAGGAAAGAAAAAGAGGAGAAAAAAGGCATCATTGTGTTGGCATCATTTAAACCTACACAGAGTGTAGGTTTAAAAAAAATATCTAAAAAAAATTATTTACTGGAAACTTTCAACTGCACCAAACACTTCCACTACATTTGACGTCTAAAGCCTAGGTAATCCATTTACCTTTGCCTTTCTAATATAAATGCCTTCTCCAATCACCTCCTCCTCCTCCCTCCTGAAAGTTATCTTTTTTATATACATATATATATCTATATATACACACACACACACACAAAATCTATATATACATATACAAATAATAATTATACACATATACACACACATAGATATATAAAATTCTGCTATGCCCACGGTATTTTCTAACTTGTATTAACCTATAAATGTCCTAATGGAATCATAAGTCTAGGGAGGAGTACTGGAATGCACTGCACACTGCTCATGCTGCCTCCCATCCTGAAAACACAGGACATGACAGTAGAGTTAGCTATCACCCTTGTGATTAACAGCTGAGAAACACTTATTCACAACTGATTCATTCTGCTCTAGTCTCCTGGAATTCCAGGATGAGAATGGGACACAATTCGGATTTGGCACCTGATCTGATAATATTTTTCAGTTTGACAACTATAGTCTGAGCTTTGTTGGGAGAAACAAAAATTGATACATTAATTCTTGACCAGTAGTGGAATAAAGATTAATATTTTAATTGCAATTACACCTTTTTGGTGACACAGAATGACTTGTCCCAGAGATGAGTCAGAGCAGCATGGAAGGATGCTTCTGTTGCAAGATTTTTGTTTTGCTGGTTTCACAAGCCAAGAACATGTTTTGAAGGCAACGTTCTGGG
The DNA here is from genome assembly GCA_013400915.1 of Pardalotus punctatus. Taxonomy (NCBI): domain Eukaryota; kingdom Metazoa; phylum Chordata; class Aves; order Passeriformes; family Pardalotidae; genus Pardalotus; species Pardalotus punctatus. Next base: position 288,233 of record VZTX01015545.1, on the reverse strand, counting down.
ATCCACAACCAAAAAAAATGCTGTCATCTCTGCCACTTGTGCCTTTTTCATCTTTCCCTGAACATTTTTCCTAAGCATCTCAGCTTATCTGGCAGAACCACAAAACTCTTCCACATCTCTCTCCCTTCTATCCCTCTCTCTGTCATGGCCATGACCCTTATTCAACTGTCCATCACCAGCAATACTATCCACCTACTTCCAGTCATCTCACATGAAGGGGCCACATGAGGCTCCATCTTCTTTCATAATCACCATGGCAGTACCTCTCAGCTCCAACTCGTTCCCTTAACAGTATGGGACATGCTTCCTCCTCAGAATTTCTTAGGTAACACAAAGCCAACTTTCTTTACCCTGTCCCAGTGAGTCCAACAAAACTGGCATATGGTCTTGTTTGCACCTTAATTCAGGCAGAGGCATCTCCCAATAATCAGATCTTAACAACACTATCATATTTAGTAGTGATAAAGTATCTTAAGTACATGTGACAATATTAACCTTAAGAAAAAACTGACCCAACAAACAGATGCATAAACAATAAAAAATACACACCTTGCTGATAAAACATATATATTTTTAGTTTTAGGTCTTGTTGGAAAAATTGTACATGATAAATTATGAAATCTGTTGATATATTACAGGAAGCATAACATTTTCCCTTTCATATATAAGGGAAAAAATTAATTCCTCAGCATCTTTATGAGAGAATCAGCCTGTCATTGAATTAAGTGCTGGAAACAGTACAAAATTACCAAGCAGGACTCCTACCCCCATCAAGTCATATAAGAGTCAGAAAAGGTGTAAGACACCTAATTCTCCTGGATTTGGAAATCTTTTAGCTACATATTTACAAACCCTGCCCTCATCCTCTTCACTTTTGTACAATAAGAGTGATATGAAATACAAAACAGTAAAATGATAGAAAGCCTGAAGGGGAATAACTTAAAACAGACAGCAGGAATTATTTTAATATGATACATAATTCGCTTGCAATATATCATGAGCAGTTTGTTAAAGGTTCTTGACTTCTAGGCACTGCAGACTGCTGCACTGAAATTTACTAAAACCTCTGCATTTCAGTGGATGCAAAGTGCAAGATCAATGCCATGGGTAAGGATATTACTACTAATACCAATAATCAGATTACTATGCATGTCATTAGTCCCAAATTCACATACATGTACATGTCATATGTTCAAAGACGATTAAATATCAGGAATCTCACATTATCTCTAAATATGAATATGGAAACTTGTGGAAATGCCAGCATGTTGAACCCTGCCACAGGAAACTGTATGTGGTAATGATAGAAATGCTCGTCTCAGAAAAACTTTTCACAACCCTGTGTTCTGTGCCAACCTGGTATTTGTTTGCTTGTGGAAGCAGTGAAAGCTTTGAATGCACAAACTGCACACGGAATCTATGTGAATGTTCAGGAGCGAACTCTGCCCAGAGAGGCGGGATCTTAATGCTGTGGCAACATGATCGATCTTTTAATTTGCTACAGCCTGAACGGAAACTGAGTCCAAGCAAAAGGTCAGAACAGGCATTTTATATTCTGTGTTAAAGGAGGGGAGGGAAAAAATGTCTTTGAGGAGTAAAGTAAGTAGCTAATGAGACACAGCACTGACAGCTGGAATTTAATAAGTGTCCACTTCACAAGGAAAATTGCTCTTATTAAATACAGGTATCATACAAAGCTTCTGCTTAGAGCTAGACTTCAAAATCCTTCTGTCAAGTAGGACTGAAGAAGTTTTACATACCAGCTAATATAAGGGTGAGTTTGCCTGGGAGGCTAGCCCTAAACGAAGAGGGTTAATTGCACAAAATTCACAGTCCTGTCAGTGGTAAATAATTCCAAAGGGACTTTTTCAGATAGTAGCCTGGCATTAATGAATAAACAGATCACAATTAAAAGGAACTGTTATAATGTCCACCAAAACATGAGACACATAAAAAATTAAATACTCATTGCAGAAATAAAATGCAAACAAGATCTTTTTAGAGGGATCCAAAATTCTTTACGCTCCAGGTCTGTAGGACCGTAAAACTCTACCTGAGAAAATTTTAAACAATCTTCTGATTAATCACAGGATTTTATAGCCTCTCACAAGCTGTAAGTAAAACACTAACAGGGCAGGAGGAAGTACTGTTTGTACTAAACATGATTCCAAACCCTGCTGACATAGCCCAGTAGATTAATCAGGTTACATCAAACTGAGATTACAATGGGTACTAGCCCACAGAATAGTGTTCCATTTAGGGGACTGCATTCCTGTAAATGAAGGTATAAGTTTCTAAATTATTGGGAGCATCTGAGAGAGGAGTCTGACAGGTTTTCTGTAATTTGAGACATCATGATCAAAATATGACCACATAACATATCCTTAAAAATTAAAACTCATATCCCTGAAAAGATGTTTTGATCATCACTTAGTCAAACAGAATATTGTTTGCATCACAAAAAGAAAGCAATTTAACTATCTAGATGGTTGAGTGCTTTTACCAACTAGACCAAATAAATTTGTATTTACTCAAGAATGCATAAAAAAACCACACAGCTCTAATTACTTCAGTGTAAAAGAGCACTAATTCTGCAATATGTGTTTTAACCTACCTCATAGTACATAGGCATATCCTTAGCCTTTTTTCCCTTTCGAACCACAAATTCCCCGATCTGCAAGTAAATAAAGCATTCTACTGTAAGATGATTTTACATGTACAGAAATGATTTTTCTCATTATTCACTATTGCAAACACTACACCCACACTCCAAAACAGTGAGGAATCATTTAATGGTAGCCCTGTTCCTTAGGGAGGGAGTTTTTGTGATCAGCCTGTTGAAGAAAAGTCTGTAACAAAACTTCACTTACAGGGAGCAGAGTAACTTGTACCATAAGCTTTTCTTTTTCCATTTTTAACTCCTATGAATTAGAGCAATGAAGCCGGTGAAAAGTGTGGGGACTAAGTCCTGTGAAGGAGTGGATGAGGGAACTGGAGCTGTTTAGTCTGGAGAAATCCTTCCTTAAGGGAGCCCTCATCACTCTCTACAACTACCTAAAAAGGAGGTTGTAGCAAGGTGGGGGTTGGTCTCATCTCCCAGGCAACATGTGGCAGGACAAGAGGAAAAGGCTTCAAAGTGCCAGGAGAGGCTCAGGCTGGAGATTCGGAAGAATTTTTTCTCAGAAAAGGTTGTCAAGCATTAGAATGGGCTGCCCAGGGAGGTGGTAGTCACCACCCCTGGAAGTGTTCAAGGAACAACTGGACATGGCACTTAACACTGTGGTTTAGTTGATAAGGTGGTGTTCAATCAAAGGCTGGACTTGATGATCTTGGAGGCCTTTTCCAACCTTAATGATTCTATGAATTGGTGTAATTTTTGAAATGTTCACAGTGTAGTTTATCATGATCACAAGCCGAAGAAGGCAGGATGAAGAAGTGACATCTACAGTTTGGTTCATTATTAAAAATTACTTTCTTGGAATACCTGTTTGAAAACATCTTCACGTGTTACCACACTGAAGAGCTTTCGCAGTGGCACCTGCACAGCAAGAGAGAGGGCCTGGGTGTGGATTTCATCCTCAATTCTGGTCCCAACAACGAAAGTAATGCTAGGCTTCCATTGATCCTACATTCAAAAATAAAATATTTAAGTTATTAAAACTCATGCCAACAAAAGTTATTCTCTGCAGTTTCAAAGAGCAATCTTGTAGAGACAGCTTTATGTCACTTTAAGACATTAAACATCACTGTATTAATCACACTGAAATTGCATGCAACCCGAGAAAGCCCCTATTACTTTGTTCCATTTTTTTCTGCCATCAGGTGGCAGCATTACGCCACGGAAAACACAAATGTCTACTCAAGCTTTAACAAAACTTCTCGCAGGCAAACGCTGTATTAGCGTCTCACAAAGATGCACAGACTTTTAAATGGCATTTGCAGATTTGACAGTTCAGATAGCAAACAAGAAGTGAATTTTGAATGAATGTGTTATTGTGATTATTTGATGTAGAGAAATAAACAATTTGCAGCTCCCTCATCCTGGAAATTAGATAATGCCCAGATACTATTTTCTGGAAACTGTAACATTATTTTTATGATGATTTATGAAGGTATATTTATGCATAATATAACCATGGTTTCACTAAATATTCTGAATCAAGAAAAATTACTTGCAATGGCAAGTTGTATTTCACTACAATATCAATGAATTAAAAACACTAGCAGTTTTCAAATGTTTACAGTAGCATATACATTATTTTAATGGAAAAAGGTGTTTTCAGCACTAAAAAATGCAGAATGAGAAAAGATTGGAACACTTTATTTAGTGATATACATCCAAAAAAGCTTAAAAATTACATAATTTAAGCAACTTTTACTGGTTACTCTCTTTCACATTTCTGCTTTAACGTACTGGAATCCTTTTCACAGAGTGAGTCACTGTCTCCAGCACATCTACATCTCACTCTAGAGAGTATTCTTTGTCAGCATTAGTGGTAGCTGAACCATAAGCATTTGTAATGGTTGTACAGGATTCACCAATTTTTTTTTTCAATGCGTATCTGCATGCGTAAACTGCAAGGTTACCAATACAGCTGCATAAAGGTAAACATGGAAACAGATTCAGTCAGATCAAGGCAGTCCCAGGTCAGTCACACTAATCATAAACAGGCTAAGCAGAGTCACAGTCCAGTATGTATCACAGCAAGAAAAGATTTTAAGAGATTTAAGAGAGGTTGGTAATTTTAGGATATTGAATATTTTCATACACTTATATTATGTACAAAGTCCTTATGGAATAGGAACAAAACCTGAGCTGAGTTTATGGTAAAGTGAGGAAAAGGACCATTCTAAGAAAAAGACTCAAATGGTAAGACAAGTATCTTATTCCAGTTGTACAGTACCCTTCTTCACTCAATCCTTTTTTTAGCTGATAAAAAGCCTATCTAAATGTCTGCAATTTGGATAACTGATGGCTTGGGATGGAAGAAAGCCACAGTTGACCTAAGTTTCAAAACAGTACATGCTTGCATGGAAGGAAACATTTTGTCAAACTCTTAAGGTAACAAAAGATATTATCACATGAGTATGACCCATTTTTTTAACCACAGAACACTGAGAAAAAGAAAAAAGATGTAAAGATCACCTGGGTCATTATGTGCAACTGCAGGTAGCTACAGATCAGATAACTAATCCAAAAGGGCACCAACAGCTCCACACACCATGAACTTCCTTGATGGTTTATTGCAGCAGAAAAACCCTCAAGTTTTTAAAATTACAGAGTGCTAGAGAGTACAAGCTGGTCACTGATGCTCTAGGAGTACAGAAACATGGTGGAAGTTACGAGTGTCCAGCTGCCCTGGGGCAGCAGACGCTGCTCAATGGAGAAGTAGCAGCAGCAGTGGAGTCTGCACCAGGTACACTCAATTTTCTTTTCCTCTTTTAGGTCCGCAGGAAGGATGGGGCACAGTAACTCCTTCTGCCTAAAGCTGCAAGATAGCTACTGGTGCACAGCACTGTGAAAGAGCTCTAGGTATTCCAAAATTATCAACATGCACAGGAGTTGCAGTTAATCTGGATTAAAGCTATCATTGTATACTTGCCAAGAGCTGGACAGTAAAACTTCAGCATTCTTTGAACAGTAAGTATTTAGATGCCCATGCTTGTGTGGAAATGCATGATTTTCTAAGCTCTCAGAACTGAGATTGAAACGTTCTCATGTGGCAGTATCCTGGTGTTCCCAGGGCTCACCAGCAGACACAGAGTCTTTAGAACAACCGTCTACCTGTGGCGTGAGCTAACAGAGCAACTGTTATCACTACACTGCCCACTTCAGCGAGGACCACCAAGAGAGGCAAACAAGGTCCAGTCTCACAGAGAGATGCTGACAGCACAAGAGCAGCAAGAATCAGGCATGTCAAGTTGTACTCAGGAGCCTAAGGTAAGCATGGTCCAGCAGCAATTCAGAGCTTGCTCCCACAACTTCCTGCAGTTCTTCAGATATACCAAAAAATGTCTATCAGAGAGTTCTAAAACTCTGCCTTATGCCTTCTTTAGTTCCTCCTTAGAACATGCTGATAGCTTGCTGCCCACAAATTAACCTGCTTAGCATTGACTAATATCACTGCAACAACATTGTCTGTGGAACCTGTCCTCCTTGTAGTCCTCTCTCTTAATTTTTTCTTCCCTTGGTCACAACTGTCCCTAGTTAATTTCTCCTTCCATTTCTACTCTTTATTCCTTATCTGAGTTAGACCACATCTCTCAATGCTTCCCCTACCTGACACTTGCTCCCCACTTCTTTTCTTCTCCTTCCTTGTTCAGCTAGTCTCTAGTTTCAATATCTGATCCCACTTCAAGCTTTCTCCATCCTCAGATTCCTTCTCCAAATCCTTGTCCTCTAGCCCGTATAATAACTCCCAGGCACTTTCAGAGTTAGGGTTGAGCAATGAGACTCTCTTTCACAATGCTACTACAAGCCTTTCTAAGAGAAGAGAGTTTTCCTGGTTTTCACTGTGGTGCCTACCTTCACATCGGTCTGTGACAAAGCACCAAAGCAAAACATCAGGGTGGGTCCTACTTGTGCCAAATGAGTGTTTAAAAAAAAATTAGGACTTACACAAACAAAATTATTCAACCCCAAATTTTTGTTACCCAAGTAGATTTTATCGTCAGTGGGCCACATCTCCCCACTGAAAATGCTGTATCAAAGAAACAAGCTAATAAAGCTTCTCCACAGAACAGCTATGAGAATATTTATAGTATAGGCAAACCATTGGCTAATACATTAAGAATAAAATACGTGGAATGAGCCTCTACAAGATAACTGAACTGGTAGTGAAAATTATAACCTTACTTAATTCTACAGTATATGCAGCTTGATACAAGGTCTTTTGCACAAAATTTTAAACATTATTAGACAGCCTATACCTCCCTATTGCTAAATGAAGAAGAGAAATTGCTTTTCTAAAAAAGTACAATATCTGGAAATAGGAGCTAGATAAATATGCAAAGTAGCTACACACACTTTCACAAGGAATAATGATTGACACTTCCCAGTCATTAATAGCATGTCATCTATTTCTAGACTGACCAATTTTAAAGCCCTTAAAGATCATTTTCCAGAAAAGCTGCACACTGAGAACATGAAGTCAATAAGGATAGTCAATGTGCAGCATTAATACGCAGTTTAAGGTGTTTAATTGATTATACTTCCTTCTGACGTTAAAAATCTAATATTTTTGCAATACTGCCTTTATATTATCGATCCTGTAACAGTATCCTTAATGTTCTAGGCACTGAAAGGACAGAGAAGAAACAGACCCTGCTTCTACAGCTCACCACCTAAAATCACAACATAAAAACGTGAAGGAAAAGTAGTAAAATGTATATGGTTACTTTAAAAATATTTTCTCCCTCAATATACAACTGCTCCTCTACTTAGTTTTATACTTTCAAAGGTTATTGTAGTATCAAGGCTTGAGAAAGGATCTGAAAGAGGATAGATTAGAGACCCTAAAACTACCTCAAATGACATTCCCAGCTTAATGGACAGGATAGAGAAAACCATAAAAATAACTACTGGAAAATCATGGAAACAGTCTAGGGAGGCTGCCATTGAGCATATAACACAAGTACTACAAACTGTGCACAAAGAAGACCAAAACGCAAGGAGCAGACATCCCACAGAATCAACAATGCTGATTCAAATGTGAGTTAAAAAAAAATAAAAATAAAAATTGAAGCTGGAAATGTGGCATTGGCAACTGAATACTGTTTAAACAATCTGAAAAAAGCTCAATTAAGGTCAGGGCAGATTGCTCTCACTGGAAAACATCCAGTGACAACCATTGTTACAAAAGACACTGCCCTCCTCGTCTTAAAACTCTTGGCCATGTCAAGAGTTGAAACGCAACAAAGTGCCTTGGTGTCAGAAATACCCATCTGTGTGGGAAACTTCCATGCCCCTCAGTTGGAGAGGCTCCAAATCTCCAAGATCAACCTAATTCTGAAAGCTCCATGTAAGCAGCAAATGGTTTTACAAAATCCTTGCTTTCACAAAACACAGAAGGTGCCTTATCTTCTCACGATTTTGCTCTCAAGCCTCCATTGTGTTCTTCTGTAATGCGATTTTTGCCAACTGTTAAAAACCAGTATACATAGCCTGTGTATCTTATTCATCACAGCAGTATTAGAATAGCATAGGTATATTAAGAAAATATCTAACTTTAATTCACATTGAAGAGAAAAGCAGATGTAGCACACAATTTTTTTCTTTTTAGAAGTATCTTGTTTTCTCTGCTCCATTTCCTAGACACAAAAAGATAGCTGTTCTAGAGAAGGCAGTTGAACAAGTCAGGTATATTGTTTATTTTTGCAACACCAGTTTCTAGATTTCTTTGGCCAAGAAAAGCATCAAGCAGCCATCATACTCTCTTCCCATTTCCAGATAATCTGACTATCTAATGTTGTGGGGTTTACTGTTTTTTGTTTGTTTGTTTGTTTGTTTGTTTTTTGTGGGTTTTGTTTGTTTGTTTGTTTGTTTTTGCAGATAGTGTGTTTCTTTTGTTTGATTATTTTTTTATCCTCAGGACAAGAACCAGTAAGTTCATTTCATTAAGGCAAAATTTCAAGTTTACCTGTAAGGGCTGAGGAGAAACATTTGAAAACTCAAACTCCAAACATCTGAGCATCAAACTGAAAGAGTCCTTTAATTCCCTGATTTTTATGTAATATTTCAGACATCTTAAGATTTATTAGGGATTTATGAACAATTAGAATAGTAACAACTCTAGCACTCTTTACTTTCGCCAGTAAATACAGCTGGCATTACTGGGAAAGGTTGTTTATCAGGAGTTTTGTAACCTTAAGGTAGGACATCACTGCTTAGAAATCTGCAGATCCACTTTCATTACCTGTTATTGCCACACACACATTTACTAATGGATTTTGTTTTTAAGAGCCTGAGCTTTTGCTGTACAACATGGGCAGATGAGAGAATATTAAAGCTCAACAGAATGTTAATTTTTCTCTGAAGAGGAAGTAGTATGAATAGCAGTCAAAAGTGGAGCCATCCTATTCAGAATATAGTCTTGTGATTTCACAAGATTTAAGTTCATTTCAATTTTCATTTCCCTAAAATGCCAGTAAAGTGAGAGAAATCACACATATGGAAAGTCAGCACAGAACACGGCTTCCAGGTGCTATGCTTAGTTATACTAGTTAATAAGAACAAATAATAAATGACAGTTATTTCAATTAAGGACTGTATTTGCCCAGAATTCACCTTTCACTCAGCAAATATCACCCCTTAGCTACTTAACACATGCAAAGTTTAAAACTACCTAAGAATCTTAATTTATATTTTGCAATTTAATTCTGTAGTGAACCCAATCAAAATAGATGATAAATATCTGAAGGCAAATACAGTTTGCAGCTCAATGTTCTTCTGCATAGCACATTAGAAACAAGAAAGACATATATAAACTAAAATGTGAGGTTCTGGAAAATCCATATTTCCTCTGGATGTGTTTTAAAGTTATGTATTTGCCAGTTTTCACAGTGCATTTAGTAAAAGCAATTATTTGGTTAGTAAATACCATTTAAATAATATTTTAGTTAGCATACCCATCCATAAAAATCTTAACAGCACTGGTAAAATGACTCTTTTTCAAAGACTGAACTAATAAAATAGTGTAAGCCATAAACACATTAAAAAGTGAAATTTCACCACTCGGTCTATCTGGTACAATTTAAAACCAGTTCTAGTAAATTCCCTTTGCCTCCACAAAAGGGAAATAATATTTACTAAACTGATACAAGATTTTAGAATTCTTTACATATTAATTACAAGGAGAGACATTTATTTACTTGATAGGAGTTCCTGTCATCTACCAAATAATTTCAGGTTCATATGGTATTTCACATACAATACTAAGTAAGAAATAAGTTTTGTGCACTGCGTCTGATGACACCTACAATTCAAGTTGTTCTACACTCTCTTTTACAGACTGCTTTCAGTTCCTGAGCTTTATATATTTAGTTTAAACTTTGTATGTTTTATGATTACTGGGGTAGGGTGGGTGGGGGGAAGGATAGTGTGGTTAGACTCTTTGCAGAATGAGATTTGATTTTCAAAAATCATGTTTATCCTTTAATAAAAACCCCTATGTGATTAAGTAGTTAAGACATTCAATGCCCTCCGTGTTCAAGGGGGAGGAATTAAATTTGGCAGCAGAGTCGTACTTGTGTCAAAGATGTGCTTTTACAGAGCATGTTTATTTACATTAAGTACACCCACATTTGGCCACACTTGCTGAATCTTGATTCACACATGCTCAGAAGAGATTTGCTGGCATTTGACAGTTTTGCACCGAGTATGTGCTTGCCCATGACTATAAGAGCTGAATAGGAACACTCCTACAGTAAGAAATTTCAGTGGCTGCCCAGCATCTCAGAAGTCTGAGTTCAAGCTGACTGCAGCAAGGAGACAGTTTTTCCCAAGTTTGCAAGGCTCTGTCTGTGAACAGCATGGCAGAGAAAGTGAAATTAGCTTAACTGGAACAGAAAACAGTTAGACGATACCAGAATTACAGAAACAAGGAATCTCAAGTCAGCCCCCATGGGCATAGGCATTACGATAATTTTTAATTAGGTGATCACATACCTTTTCCTACAGAATTCTTGCCCCATTCAGTGAACATTCAACTTTTTTTTTCCTCGGCCTCAATGTGTGGTCCTGAATAATACCAACTTTGACATTTCCTAAATTTTGAGCATTTTATTTCCTACCTTTAAAAATACTTCAATATAATGGTTTGCATTTAAGAAATGTAATAAACTACGTGTAGAGGCAGCAGAGCATACAAAGCACTTTGTTCAGTGAATTCACTGCACAATATCCACAACCACAATAAACAGCACCATAAAAAAGCATAATCGCTAATTGGCACCTTGCTAGTAAGCATGGGAGAAAGACCAAGAACAGAGTAGGTGATGGAGATTGAACCTTCACCCTATTCTTATGCTTCACGGGGGTTTTCCGAGGGTAGGGACAAGATGCAGAAGTAAGAAAGGGCTCAAGCACCTTCTAACTCTACCGAAAAATCTGAGTTCTAGAGAAAAATGGGAAACAACATCCTAAGCTATTTTAAAAGTGGTCTTGTTTGGTTAAACTTGTACTATATGGTTACAACCAAATAAAAGTAAAAGCAAGTAAATATTTAAGAGATTTTTGGACATCTGGGGCATTTTCAGGAAAAGCAATTAGCCAGTTTAAAAGCCTCCTCCTGAATTGAAAGTTTCTCATATTTAATCAGTGCTGCTGGCATACGAAAAAACAAACAAAACAAACCGACAGCAGCTAAAACAAAAAACTGCATTTTTTTTGCCTTTTTTTTTTTGTAAATAGGGCACAACAGGAATCCACAAAACAAGGAAGCCATAGAAGCAATTTGTCTCACTTGCAGAAGCAGCGCTAGATAAACACATCCGAGATAAATATTATTGTTTGCTAAACTACCACCCTATTTTGAAACCAAATTCTCTCTTGCAAGTCAAGATTTATGAGAATTATACTGCTTACACAGAACCTGGAAACCTAAATATGCCTTTAGATCCTCACACTCTGTAAAAGAAATAAAAATAAAAAGAAAAGGGGGGGGGGAAGTGCCTTTTAGCTGCACACACTCAGGCAGGAAAATTACAGCCTCACATTTTCAACGCTACAGTTAATGCTGTGTCAGCACCTCCATCAAACCTCGTTGTTCAGCAGTTTATAAAAAGTTCACTCCGAGCCGAAACTTGGCACCCAGAGCCCAGAAAGGAAAGTGCCGAGGAGAAGGAGGAGCACGGAGAAACCCGCAGGGTGACGCTCGGTGGCGGGGGCAAAGGGGCAGGGGAGCTCCGCCGCACATCGGGACCATTCACGGCCATCCCCGGGGCCACCCCGGGGATCCCTGGAGCCCCCGGCAGCCTCGACTCCCGGGCCGGGGGATTGGCGAGAGCCGCCTCCAGCCCGCTCCCCGCTTCCCACCGCGCCGCCGGCGCTGCCTCAGCTGCCTTCACCTCCTCGAGGGGGGCGGACACCAGCGCGGGCTCCCAGATCGACTGCCCGGGCACCGGCGACTCCCGGCCGAATTTGGGTCCCTTGGGGCCCATGGCGGTGCTGCGGCCCCAGCAGCGCTGCCGGCCCCAGCAGCCCTGCCGGCCCCACGCGTCGCCCCGGAGACCGGGCCCGAGGGCGGCGCCTGCCGGCTGAGGGAGCGCCGGGCCCGGCCCGGCTCGGTCGCCTGGAGCTTCGGTCTTACGGTATGGGCTGGGGGAGCCGGGGCTGCTCAGCATCGATCGGTGCCTATAAATATCTAAAGCGGGGCTGTCTGAGCATGGAGCAAGCTCTGCTCGGTAATGCCAAGCCATAGGACAAGAGGCGACGGGCAGAGACTGATGCACAGGAAGTTGCACCTGAGTATGGGTGAGAACTTTGCTGTGCGGTGACCGCACACTGAAACAGATTGCCCGGAGAGGCTGGGGAGTCTCCTACACTGGAGATACTCAGGAGCAGTCTGGATGCAACCCTATGCCGTGTGCTCTAGGACCGCCCTGCTTAAGCAGGGAGGTTGGACCAGATGACCCACTGTGGTCCCTTCCAACGTGATGGATTTTGTGGCATTCTTATGGGGCTTTTGGGTGCTTTCCATCATCATTTTTGAGACAGCAAGCGGCCCCCAGCACGGCTGCCCGAAGGAGAGGCATTTTCGAGGCCGCATGGGCAGTGTTGGGGCTGCACACGCTCACACGGACACCAAGTGATGCATCTCATCCCCGGGCACCAAGCGACACATCTCATCCCCGGGCCGCTCGGCAGCACCCGCGGCCGCTCTCGGCGTGCCCGGGGAGGAGGGCAAAGGAAGGAGCGAGCTCCGGCCGCGGTGCTGGAGCGTGACCCGAGCGGCGAGGCGGGGGGTGTGCAGGTGTGGGCAGCCAGGCCTGCTCCCAGGCCCAAGTGGCTCTCCAAATACTACCATATGTTACGGCACTGGGAGCAGAAGGGGAGAGGGAGGCACTGTTGGGAGAAAACAGGAGAGCTGCCAAGATAAAGAATTCATTACAGAGGAGTCATGTCGTGATCTCACACTGGAGACGAGTGAAATATTCTGTGTGATTTAACATTTGGTGAAAATACCCCAAACCACATGCTGCCCTTCCCCCACCCCCTTACACCAACCAGGGTTGCTCAGAGCCTCCAAATCTTCATTTTATTTTTGTCAGAGCTTAAAACCCTGCTGTGCAGTGTGTTACTGCCTTAGTCAGGATTTCATTCTGGGATGATAGTGAACTAGTGTATGTGCTGTATAAAACACCTTTTATTACACAGGTTCAGTGAGGAAGTAGGAATTTAGCTTCATAGGGGAGGTAACAGGCAAGTCTCTCATCATTTTGGTTTGTGGAAGGGTATCTTCCCTGTGTTTGTACATAGTGATGCAGTTGGTAACATGGGAAAGCTGCACAGTAGATTTGCCAACATCCATTAACATTTCCCCCCAGCCCATTTCTTGGCTGGTGTCCATTTTTCTCTTTTTGAGTTTTTCTTTCATTGTCCAGAAAAAAAAAATCAGGCTTCCCTTGTTCGCAGAAACAGGCTGCGTATCATTCCCACCATACCTTTGTTCTTCACCAAAGTCTCGGATACACAGCCTCTGCCTGCTGAGATGCACTGAGACAGTATGGAAAGGAGGAATAGGTGGGATCACTATCTTATGTAGCAGAACAATAGAGAGGTTTGGGGTAGAATGCACAGATAATGGTGCCAAATATCCTAATTATGAACCATCCCTCGGATTTTTCATGGCTCCATTTTGAGGAATAAAGATAAACTTTGGGAGGAGTGACAGGAGAAGGTTGTGCACCCAGATCTTGATGGTGTGGCTGGAAATGTGCATTACCATGACTTTGGTGGGAGATGATAACTGCTTAATTATGCCCATACCTGGATCTGTATGTTTAGATCATTAGAAGGTTAAAAACCAGAGAGACTGATGTCAGCCTACAAACAGCTCTGAGAACAGAAACAACAGCTGAGAGAACCATGAACTGGCCATTTTATATCTGTTGTGTGCTTACTTGATGCATAAGGATTATTTGAAGGAAATAGTTTTGTTTTGCTGCTTTCCACCTTAAGTAAATGCATCAAGGTAACTCATTTATTGTTGGATGCTGTAGCAGATAGGAAGTCAAACTAAAATAGGAGAGCTGATCACTGGGAGTTTATACCAGTTAATTTAAAAGTACCTCCACCACTCTTCCAAAAAAAAGCAGAGGAAGAAATTGTATTTATGCTCTATTACAAAAGGTTGTAGCATTTAGTCCTAAAATGGGTTATCCATCAGTGAAGTCAGCTGAAGACATCTCCTGTTTGGCTGCTTGTCCCTGTCCATTCAGTTGTGCTGCCAAAGATGCTTGTAGGCCAAGCTGTGAACCAGATCACTGAAACCCCCTTGGTTAAATCCTACAACAGACAGACAAATCAGAAACACTGGGAAACTACAGCCTTTGTTTCATCCAGATAGTCTGGACTGCAAAACACCCAGTTGCATGTTTTGCAGCTGAGCCATCTGAAAACCTCCAGCTTCCTTCTGATAGCTAAAAGATGAAGTTGCTGCAATCAAAACTTGTATTAGCAAAACTGAATGTAATTCAGCTATACTGATAAGCCTCTAATTAGAAGAGTAAGCAAATTACAAATTCAGAGAGAGAATACGCAGTTTGGGGTACCTTCTGCACAACACAGGAATGTGCAGATGTAAGCTTGACGTTTCCAAGTAGTGATATTTGGTCTAGTGCAAGAGTTAATGAGATTATCTGTGATGACTTTGTGTATGACAGGAATATTTATGGTGAGATTTTCAGGGAGAGTGGCAACCTAAAAATGATAAAATCAGCCTTTATTTTTTGGCTTATTAGAAAACACCACTTGTGAATACATGTGTGAAGTAACCTAAGACATGAATTTACAGTACACTTGGAATTCTGAATAATACTCTGTGTAAATAAAGTATAGTTTACCTTTCCCTGGGAGACAGGTTAACAAGCCCATGTATTATGAGTTTATACAGCACGGTAAGAAAGCATGCATGGTTAATACTGTGGAGTAGCTAGACACAATAACATGTTCCCATGCCCACACTTTAAATAATAGTATAGAAGGAGCTTTTAAAAATTAGATATACTCTTTACCTTCTTCAGGAAGAAGGAACATTGGTTGGTTTTTCTTTTAGGGTAACTTAAAGAACATTTGCACTTACTTGTTTTTCAGTAAAGTGTGGGGAGTGGAAAGGCATTACTAGTTGTACATGTCATTTCTTCTCTACTTGTTATTTTCTGAAAGACTACAGTTGTCTAAAGAACTAGTAAAGGTTAGATCTTAATAATTAAAGCCTGGTTAACCGAGGGGGGGGGGATAAATTTTAATTGTGCTTGCTTTGTTTTAGAAGTGTGCTTGTTTTAAATGCTTGAAAAATATTTGGAAAAAATTATCTTTCAGTAAGAACCATCAACTTCTCACCTTTTGTTGGGAATTAAGCAGTCTCTTTGCTTGAGTCCTTAAGGACACACTTAATTGCTTTATACTGCTTTCATAAGATTTAAATATTTCTGAAACAGGGAGGCTTTCTGAATTATGTCTTCAGAGAGCTGTTTCTGTTTTAGAAACCTGGCCAGAAAGGTTGTCTAGAACAGCTAACATGGCCTTCAGCACTGCTAAGGAAACAGCCTTTCATCTTCCTTATATTTCTAAAAGAAGAAGAAAGGTATTTAAAAAAAAGATAAAACGCACTTCCTTCCCTCCTAAGAGAACACTATTCAGTCCTTTTTCCCCTCAGAAAGGAAGAAGGGGAGGAACATAAAACTCATTTTTCTTTCCCGTTTCATAGCACTGCAGCATCTGGGCTGGGAAAAGCTTTTGGTTGAAGTTTGCAACCCCCCAGGACACAAACGTCTCACAAGTTACACAGATTTGACAGCTATAGCATGTGTTACCACAGCCTCCCTGAACTCTCACATACCAAGTTGGATGTTGGCGATCTTTCCCTACAGTTGCTGCTCTGGCCACCAAATGATTCCTTATAATTTATTCTTTAGTCTCTAAATGTGTTTATATAATTTGCATAAAGCTTCCCACATGGGCTGCATTGGCCTTGTGGATGTGGACCAAATATCTGTCTTGGCTTTAGGATCTAGAAAGCTTATTTCTACATCAGTAAATTTTAAGTGCATGTGCCCTGAAAGGGATAAAGGTTAAGCCAAATGTAAATATACTAACACATTCCCCTTCTGAATATGACATGGTGCTCTTATTTTTCTAGTGTGAAAGGTCAGTAACTTCTTCATTAGACTGAATTCTAATAATGAAGCAATAAAATAAGCTCTCCTTCTCAGGCTGTAATGGGCCTTCCTAATAAAATAAGGGTTGCTAGATGCTTGCTGAACTGTGAGGACTTGCAGGGCTGGTTAGAGGGAAAGGGAACAGCTGGATTGTAAAGACAATGCAATTCAGACAAGTCCATCCATGACATGGCAATCCTGCCCTCCAATGCTGGGCCACTCTCTGCACACTCTAGGCCTAACCTATTTAAGCTGGTCCATCTAATAATGTGGCCAAAAGCAAAGCAAGTTGTAGATATTCCCTTCATCCTCCACCTCTTGCATTTAGTGGATGCCAGTGTTTTTCCTCTTCACTCAAATTTATTTCCAGTCAAGCTGAGTTAGAAGTGCTTGCAGCCTTTGTTGTTTATCACAAGTATAACATAGAAAACAGATCAAAATTTTTTTATACAATTAAGTTTACATTTAAGAGTCTCCACCAACTTAATTTTACCGGGAATAAAACCTCAGAACCTACAAGGCCCTGTATTTAATTTTTGAAAAGATGCTTTCTTAGTCTGCTCTCCCATGTGCATGCATGTGCAAGGGGAATGTTTTTTTCTCTCTATGGCTAATGGCATAAGGATTCCTGGCAAACCTCAAAATGAAATCCATTATCATCTGTCAGTAAAATGACTTCCAAATTCCAGCTGGATGCTGTGCAACAGTCTCTTTAAAGAAAGACTCCTGCATTTGGCGTTGGAGTTACACTGTCTCTAGGTAACTAAATTTTGGAAGTAGTTCAGTGCTGCCAGTCAGCAAAAAAAAAATCTGAATTCAGATATCTCAGGCTTTATTCCTGCCCTTTCCAAAAGAGATCACAAGTTTTAGTTCTTCTCCCTAAAGAAAGAAATCCAAAGAAAACATTCTCCCACCCTTCCAGAAAGCCAAACTCCCCATCTCCGCTCTATTCCCCTGTATTCTCAAATCCTGCATCATTGCATGCTTTCTTCTGGCACAAAAAGAGTAGGTTCCGTAAGGTTATAAAATCTTTCGTGGAGCTCTGCTTCTGTAGCTGTCCTCAGTCCTCACTCCTACCACCATCCTGAAGGGGTGACTTGCACAGTAGTGCTGAGCACTAACTGCTAACATAAAATTTTTAATCCATTAGAAACAAGCATTAACACCATGGAGGGTAAACAGACTTGAGCTGTATGTCAGAGCTTGCAATGAAAATATTGACGAAAAGAGGTGGAAAGACATGGTATGTTTGTTTATTTTTTTTAAAAACAAGAGATTATTTCTAAAAAAAATGTGTAAGCTGTACTAGACTTGGAGAAACTAAATGGCTAGGGCCATACTTCTTTGGAAGCCTCATTCAGTGAACTTTTAGTTGGATAGTTTTTTGACTGAATTTTCTGAGGGTGATGTCTAATTGCAGAATAACTAAATTGCCACATTATATGGTGTTCTGAAACTGTTGCTTTGACTTTATTTCCCCTTCATTTCTTTCTAAACCATTTTCCTGAGCTTATACACTCCCCAACAGGCCTGGTTCAGTGTGCAGGTTTTGTAAAGTACATGGGGTAATGCCTATTTCCTGCTCTGTTTTGGTTCTCAGTCATACTTGTGCCTAAAATCTGCTTTATAGAACACCTATGATTAAACTTTCCAGTCCTGGGACTATATCACAAAACACTATCATGCCTTATGGTGTCACCCACTAAATCTTTTACTCTTTCATAAACCTGAAGTGTAACTACAGTCTTCTTAGCTCACACTAGAAAAGCATTCTGTGCTTCTCTCTTCCCCACCTCTGTCATTCCTACTTCACAACCTTTTCTTATTCTGCATCTCCAAAACTGAAAGTGGACCCCACACTGTGGCACCACAAAGAATCAAATCCAGCATTGCCCAGCAGGAGCTTATCTTTCACCAGCATCTCTCTCCTGCCAGTCCTTGGTTCTAGACATAGCTGGTCCACATGATCTGAGATAAACCTGCCAAGAACCCCATCCTGTGAACTCCGAGCACAGTGCTCCAATGAACATATTTATGCAGGTGTGGTCCTCTTCCTCATCAACTGTGCTGGAATGCCTCCTCTCTTGCACCCCCATACCACCATTTTGCAGGCAATTGTATGAAATAAAATAATATGAGAAGGCTGGCTGCTGCGATAGCTAATGAGATGAGTTCAAACCCTAAAATTTGTGAGGCATCCTATAGAAACTCCAGATAATTTCAGAATTTACTTATTCCTGGGGGCATCAGGATCTAGCCCTGAACCTGTATAGTGTCCCCTGCAACTGCTGTAGCCCCAGCTGTTGCTAGGAAAAGCATGGTAAGAGCCAGGTGATGGGGATGAGCAGCCTATTTGCAGTCTCTCTGCCTGCCAGGACCGCACCTCGCACCCTCCTACCAAGGTCGTGAGAGCTGGAAATTATTATGAAATGTGTCTTGCCTTTGTGGAATTATCTGTAAGGGAGTAGTATTCTTCAGCTTCTTTGGAAGGACCCTGTGCAGTAATGTGAAGAAACCACAAAATAAGACAGTTTTTTTGCCCCACCGAAGTCCACATATGTATCCTTTGTGCAAGATTTTAGCAAGTCTTAACAATATGTTAACCGAGAATAATTTGTTTTGTCTATATTTCTGCAAGTGACAGCAGGCTGAAACCAAGGCTCTGTCAGAGTGATAGAATTTAAAATTATTAGAAAACTAATTATTTAAAGATAAAATGAAATAATTTTAGGAAAGATAAACAATATTTTCATCCCTGTTGGATGCTAACACCTGCTTTAATATAAAAGCTCCACTTATTACTGGCAGATGTAGTATAATAAATGAAAGATTTGGTAATGCTTTATCATCAAAATTGTACAGCTTCTGCCATGACTGGCCATTCGTATAGATTCAGTAAGCTTTAAGCAAATAAAATGCAGCAAGTTTTTATATTCTATCATTGCAAAGGTTGAGTTCAAAACATTTCTAATTAGCACTTTTTTTAGTTAACAGTGTTAGCACCAATCCCCATCAGTCAAATTCCTTAACTCACATTAAGAGCAGTCAAAATGAAAAAGCAGACCTTTTTCCATCTCTCTCCATGTCATTACTTCAGACAAAGCAAAACATTTACTGTGGCAGGGCTGCAAAATGTGGAGGGCCATTAATGGAAAAGGTATAGCACTTAACTAAAATCTGGCCATGCTCCAGATGCATTGACTTGCTTGTGCCAGTGCTTTCCGATCATGCCATCCTTAGTACTTACTTTGTATCCAGTGATTTTTAAGAGAGGTAGTAGTCAGCATTTGAAAATAATGTGGAGAGATTTGAGATAAACAGCTGAGCTTGGCAGTTTGGCCCAATGTACCAGCTATGGTGTCTAAGTCTCAACTAAACACTTTTACTTGGAGTATGTAAATGTTGTAAAGTCATTGTGACTGTCATTGGGTATGTCAAAGTAAGACTGTGAGCAAAATGAAAGGAAGCAGAATTTTTAGTTTTCTTTAAAATATAAGTTAAATGCCAATAGCAAGTGCTTTTTTGGTGAAAACATCTTTTTTCACTTGCCTTGAATTATCTTTGCTTTTCTTCATCATCCCTCAAAATCCTCTGATGACTAAACAATAATTTAAAGAAAACACTGAAGAATTAGTTGTTTTTACTGCAAACTCCTACCAGTAAACCTTGAGTGCCATTACTTCCAGTGTGGATCAATGAACTGCAACTTGTCTGGTTTCCACTTAGACAAATAGCTAACATTTGCAAGATTTAATTGAACTTCTTTGCTTTATTTTGTAACACCAAATATTATTTTCCAGGACAGAAGATTAATTAACTGAAATTGAAAGTTTTCTGGTGTAATATTGTTTAGACAACACTAGAAAGACAGATCTATGCCACCAAAAAGTGTGAGGGTTTGCATGGAATAGAAGGCTACTCTGAAACTGAACCACTCCTAGACTGGTGTTAATTTCAGAGGTGATGGAATTATATTTTGGAGTTCATAACAGCTTTTGCACAAAAGGTTTAATCAGCACTTTATGTTCCTTTTTAGAGTTTAGTACTTGAGATTCCAAGCTGGAGCAAATATATCTCTGTTATTTTGGGGCAGTAAGTTAGCTGTGGGAAAATCTGATCAGTTCTGAAGCAAGGAAATTATTGACTACTCAAGCTCAACACTTACCTCATTCATACCTTGCCATCAGAGTTCAAGTAATTCTAGATGCTTTGAACAAAAGGCTGAGACCCAGATCTGTAGGCGCTCAGCTCCCCAGACAGCTTCAATGACCTGAGCTTATGTATTTGCCTTGCACACCTTCGCCCACACACCCTGGATCACTGGAGGTATACTTGTGTCTGATCAGAGTGCTGTCTGATAAGGAAGAAAGAAGGCAGACTGAGCTGGACTACCCTTCTTTTCTGCCCAGAATGAGTGGATTAGCATCATGCAGTAGATACGATTGGCAGCACTTCTCATCTAGTGGTTCTAATAGATTTTAAGGAAATGTTAGTCAGTTGATTCACTACATGTACCTGGATGCTGTTTAAATCAGACTTGGAGATCTTTCCTGCCAAGAACAATGGAAAGTGCTGTAGAACCTGTAGAACCTGTAGAAAGTGCTGTCCTTTTTTCTGCTTTTCAGAACATGGCCAAATGATGGAAAGCTTCACAGTGCCGTAAACCAATTTTTTTTCCCCCAAGTGTTCATGATAAAGGGATATGAATGATGCAGCTTGGCCTTTGGGAGGCATTCCTCAAAGCTGCATTTATTCCATCATTGATATTTCATCAACTAGTCAGGAACAGAGTGATCTGAAAGAATGAGTACATCCCTAATCCTGATTTTATCTATAGAAGTAATGTGAAGGCATGGAGAAAACAGGAGCAACAAATCTCAGAACCCTGGGAGCCACAGCATCACTGGTCTAACACATGAAAAAAAGTCTGTACAGCTCCAAGAGTGATAAAGGGTGAGAATGCACTAAAGACAGGCATTTGAAGCTGGAAGAAAATAATTCCAGTTCTCTTAATGCAAATACACTACAAGCGGGGCATGGCAATATTACTCTTGGGACTGTGCTATGTGTTCGATGTCTTTTTAAACTGAGATATCTAGACCTGCCATAAGCCATTCATTTGCCCATCCTCCCATGCTGGTACCTAGACCTCCACTTATGTATTTGGAATTTAAAGAATTGGTGAAAGGAAGAAACATTATGCACACATTTTCATCCATTTGTTTTCCTCAAGTCAGTGGGGAAATAGAATGTTTTAATTGGGTTTTGAAAGGCCCCTGACCTAGACAGGAAGCCCTGGAACTCACTTGCATTAGACTTTTTAAAAGAACAGCTTATCAGTCTGATAAAGATCAAGCTGGGGATGTTTTTCCCAGCTGCTTTCTGGAGTATGTATGAGAATTTGATGTGGTGGTTTTTGAGTGTTTTTTTCTAAGTGTGTAAGACACTTCTGTATGGTAGTATGTCTAAAACATAAGTTTAAGAAAGAAAGAGAGAATAAGACAAAGGAGAGCTAGTTGTAATGTAAATATCCATATTTTCAGTGTGGTTCAGTATGCATTTGTAAAGCTGGAGCTGCAAAACTCAGGAGATTCTTGATAGCAGTGGAAGAGCAAGACTGTTCTCTAAGGAAACATGCTCAATACTTTGTATCTATAAGAAGAAAAGTACAAGCGTAGGAAAGCAAACATCAGTGTGGGATTCCATCCTTCAAGAACACATACACGTGTTACAGTTAACCTCTGTGCAAGCTCTCCAGCTGTGCTCCACCTGGAGCAGAAACAGTGGGATACGTGTACATGCTGAACCATGAAACTACAGTGTTTCCTATCTTACCATTTGGTTGTAACAAACTTAGATTCATGACCTAGAGCTCTGGAAAACACTCCAAATTATGAGAATATTCTGATAAATCTGGGGAAAGGTAGAAATGTTACCCGAGATGGAGCTTATGGTAGAGACCTCGATTATTGGCTAGATGGCAGTAGAGGTTATTTACGTTTTGATACACATGTGCACTATGTATAATACCACATTGAAATTCAGCTTACTGTACTAGTGGGAAAGTTTCTGATATCACAGATCTACTCATCCCTATGCTAGTGCTGCTGTGTGTTCTGTTACATCCAGCAAAAAGGGATTTTTATAAGAACAGTTCACTATTTGTCTCCATACTTCTTTCATACTTATGGAATGCGAAACCAAACACCCTTCACTTGTCCCTTTTCAAGAATATACTTCTAATTAACATTGTACAAATCAACGAGATGCCTACTGCTCCAGGGCAATGATAGCCTGTTTTCTCTCAGCTACCCAGCAGATTCCCAGTTTATGTGTTTCCAGTGGTCCCTCTGCTTGCTTTGTACAATAGAGACTTTGAGCTTTGGTTTACTAACGTACTGATGTGGGCTCATGGCATGATAATTAATCCTCTTCATGGTGGTTACAGGAGTAGCTGTGTGAGCACCAGGACTTTAGTGTCCAGTCAGGGAATGTCATCCAAGATGGGGGTTTAACTCCTCCAACTGGAGGAGAAGGGCTGCTGTTGGCATGAGAGACTCCTTGTCTCCACAGAGTCTCCACGGGCAGGGTGGCTGCAGCTGGGGAGATCTGAAGTTTAGGCAAGGGAGTGTGTAGGGGAAGCTCTGGCAGCTGATCCCTATGATTCCCAGGAATGCTAAGAAAACCAGTGGTTTACAGACCACATAAAGTACACTATGGCAGGATCACTGGAGACTGAACTTGTACAAGCCCTGCAGTGCAGTACCAGTCACCAGCCCACAGGATGCTGGCAGGGTAAGGGAAACACAGGCCAGCTTGGCCCAAATATCTTTCAGAGAATCATGCAATATGCTGATGCCACCATTGAGTCAGAGACCCCTAGGATGATTTAGGTCTGGTCCCCTAATGTTGATGCAGCTTGATGAGGTTATGCAACCCATCTCTTTCCAAGAAGAAAACTGCCCAGCAAGGTATCTTTTCACAGTGTCTTCAGCCTCACTCTGTAGCTGACTGGGACAACAGGTTTCCTGGGGCCTCAGGGAATGGACACACTGAGTTTTAGGTTTGGATTTGAAAAACCTGAGGCCCAGAGGAGGTGTTTTACATCCTCTTCTTTGATTCACTGTTCACAGCGTCCTGTGGAGCCCTCTGCTGCAGCTGAAACTGGTGCCCCTCTGTGGCAGCAACAGCCTTCAGCCCCGCTGCTCTGCCTTTGCCGTACCACCTGTTGGTGGATGCGCTCTCCCAGGCAGCCTCAAGCCCGGGGAGATTAGACCCATTCATATCTGAAATGACAGGGGGGTGCAAAATTTTTAAATGGCTTGTTCCCCTCAGTGCTGCTCCCCCACAGACCCCTGTCCCTCCGAGCAGCTGCCCCCTCCCACCCCTCAAAGCCCCTTGGAGCAGCTGCTGTCCGTCTGGCTGCCTCAGCCTCCTTGTCAGCTGTTTGATGTCACCCATCAATCTTCCATCTTTCCTGCAAATCTCTGATGATCAAGTTTCACGTATCCAGGACTCTGGCCGTAAAGCCCCTTTCACTGGTATAATTAGTAATTAGAGGAATAATGTTAGCAAACTCCTCTTGGCATAAATAGACACTCAATCCCCATCTGTCAGGTCAGGAAATTCACATTAGGGTGAAGGCCCAATACAGATTTTTCTATCTGAGGTGAATGACTGTACACTCTCCGCACTACTTAATTAAGCTGGCCACGTGACATCAAATGGGAGCTATTTATAAGCAACCACTTCAATTATAAACAATTTTCAGTGTTTTGAAAGTCATTGTGTCTTTCTTGCTGTGAATCCCCATGGGCTTTGAAAGAAATGGTCTCTCTCAGTAATGTTCTGTAACTCTCAGCAATGTTCTTTAACTCTCAGTAAGGAGCCAGGGGAGTCATTCATGCCTGGTATTCAAGTCCATGGTCTTTCCTGGAGCTGCATTGCTGAGATGACACCACTCAGTGGAGTTATCCTGTCGTTCAAGTGTGACAGGTGAAGCAAACTGAGGACCAGATCTCTTCACTTCAGACCTCTTCACTGGAGCTAACAAACTCCTGATACTCTGCAGTGGGTAAAACTCAAGACAGACTGGTTCAGGCTGGAAACAAAGCAGCACATATTTAATGCAGAACAGGCAAAATCGCATGTTTTATTATCCTGCAATAGACATTATAACTCGAAAATAAGATAATTTAAGAAAGCCTTATGCCTTGTGTTGTGCAGGAGACTGGAGCAGATGATCATGGATGGCTTCTTCTGGCCTTATCGTCTGTATTGTATCATCCATTGTTTGGCTCCTCAGAAGAACTACTTTTTTCCCTTCTGCAAAGGGGAAGGTTCATTTATGACTGAGGATCAAGCTTCTGGTCCTTCCATAATTATATGAGGGAAAGACAGAGGTTGTACAGCTGGGCAAAGGCTCAGCAGTGGTTAAGATCAGAAACCCTTTTCTGGGTTGTTTGTTTCATTTATAGGTGTTGGTGCAACCAAAACAAAGATGAACAAGCCAAGTCTGTGGCTGTGTTCCATGCCTGTAGTTGGGCAGACTATAAATACAAAACCACAGCACCACAACCCAGGCAATTCTGTGTGCCCAAAGTTTTGTGTTGGTCTGTAACCCAGTCCTGCCTGGTCTCTCCAGGAGGAAAGCAATCTCTTTCCAGGTTTCTGAGGCAAATAAGATGTAACAACACATGGTTGTTACAGGAATGGGCAGAGAAGCTTGAGCCACACTCAGATAAGGACCTGTTGCTAAATGGAAACTGGAAAATATGATCGGATTTTTCAAGCTGTATTTAAATTGCCCAGGCCACTCTATAGCTTAAAGGGAGCCTGTAGGCTGTTTTCTCTCAGCTACCCAGCAGATTCCTGTAGCAGGAGCCTGTAGCCTCCTACCTGCAGGAGCTTGAAAAGGACAGGGTGAACCTCAGCTGCTGGAGTAGGAAAGGAGGACTTTCTAAAGAAGGGAAGAACCTCTGAAAGTTTTATATTTCTTGTTATAGTCGTTTTCATTGCAGGATGTGCAGCTGAAGAAGGATGCAGACAATTATTTTTTTGTTGGAGCCATTTCCAGATATTTTGAACACTGTGTCTCAGGGTACTGAAAATCAAGATGAATTCATTGTTAGACACAGAGTAGAATTGAATTCATTGTTAGATACAGAATAGAAATTACTACATCAAAGGAGAAATTGTATGAAAAACAGGGTTAAATTTACACAGTTGCATAACCTCTTACTTCTGACCAGATGCATACCTCACAACACTGTCCTTATTTTAAACAACTTAAAAGTCTTTGACCTTAACAGCTCAATTGTATTGTTTTAAAATATTTTTCTGAATAATGTTACTAGGCCTTAAAGAGGAAAGGTGAGCTCGAGGAAAAATAAACCAGTTATGTAAGATCACACTGACATCCTTAACAACTGATAACTTAAGGTCACTTTCAGAAGCCCCTGTCACTTGAGCTAACTGAAACAACTGGTAACAGCAGAGGTTTGCTATTTGGTAGATGAAGGAGCATGGAAAAGAGATGAGGTCATACAATTTGTACTACCACATAGTATTGGATTTTGGAGAGACTGCATGGCAGGAGAGGAGTGGTGAGATGCAGACTCTATTTTGATGGGGACTGTGATCACAGTGGATCCCCTCTTCCAGTTCCCTGTGTCCCACCTCTGTTCCCGGGCCTTGCTGCAGGTCTTCCTTTTTCATGTCCATAGATATATGTTGTAGTTTAATCCTTTCTTTCCATCCCTGCCCCAGTTTCTTGTCTTAGCTTGTCTCTGACCCTCTTCTCTCATTTGTATCACTAACATTGACTAGTTCACTGATCAGTGTTTCTCTGCCACTCTGAGTTTACAGTAATTTCTCCCTACCTGTGTTTCTCACAATCTCTGTTGCTCTGTACCACTCCAGCTTCTCAGAGTCTTCAATCACCCTTGGCATTCACCCTGTTTTCTGTCTTCTGTGTGCTCTGCTCCCTCTCCAGCCTCGGGCTCTACGTAGAGAGCTCCTTTACCTTGCACACAACTCTTACTAGAATTGATCTCTCTCCTGCCACACCTCTTCATCTGACAGGTTTCCAAATAGCTTGTGACTTCATCCTTCTCCTCAAGCTGAGTCTTTCCTTTTCAGATTCCTCCTGCTCTTTTCTTCCAAATGTAGCCTTCCCTTTTCCTCAGATTCCTGTCCTGAGCATTCCTACATCAGTTTCCTGCTCTGTGTCAATTGATTTTTATTCCTTCCCTCTTCCCTCGCCCCTCCACATCTGCTTCCATTCAGTAGGTCTTCTCCACCATTTTCTCTGATTGCCAGTAGCAGATAATTGCAATCCTGAAGGGAGTCTGTCCTACCACTATTAACTATAGAAGCAGTATCTGTAAGAAGCAACCTACTTGACTTCTTATGCATGCAGAGAATGCACAAAATCCTCAGTGACTTCACAGGCATAGCTCTGACCTGTGCACATCAAAATGTGACCTTTGAACTTGGCCAAGCTTTGATAGTTTTCACAATGAGAAAATGAGGAACAGTCCTGACTCAAAAGCCTTCATTCTGACAGGAATACATTTTCCTTTGAACATTAATACTACTACAGCTTCCAAAACCAAAACCAAAACCAAAAAAACCAACCAAACAAAACTCAGAATATGATCAATATGAGAAAAAAATGTCCATAAATTAATTTTTCTCTTTTTTAAAGTTGGTTTTTCCAAACAAGTGTCTTATCATGGATATGACCATAACCAGGGGAGGCTAGGAACAGAGAGGGAGAGGAGAAGGAAAGGTGAGTGGAGACTTGGAAAGGAAGAAATCTATGCCAAAGGTGTCTATGTCTTCCTTTCTTTAGCAGCAGTTGCAGTAAGTCTTTAACAGCATGTAGTTATTATGGTACTCTTTTTACTCCTCTGCTTGTCTTGTCTCCTCCTACTTCATTCAATCCTTTCTGTAATTCTCTGTCCCCAACATTTTTATTCTTCAATTCTGTACCTGTTTCATCTCCTGCTGTATCTCCTTATACTCACTTTGCACCTCATTTTGTTTTTCTTTCTTACTCTATCACTTAATTGTCTCCTAAATCTCTTCTCTTGGCTCCTCTCTCATGTCATAATTTTCTTCCCCCCCTCAGTCTGCTTCATGGAATAACTCTGGCTATGAAAAAAAAAGAAAAAGCCAAGAACAATAGCTCTAAGGCCAGATGTCTGGACATCAGCATTCATTTGTGCTCTTACTTTTGGTCATACACAGAATGTGCCCAGCTGTTGCACTAAGTCCTTTAAACAATCAACAAATCCCTGCTCTGCCTGCCCTGATAATATTAATGCATAAAACTCCATCTGGAATTGCTCGTTTTTTCTCAGGTCCTCTTAAACTACCTTATACTTCCGAGTCTGATTGAAAAAGGATTTTATAAAGAATATTTTGACAAAAAAATTAGCAAATCCTATAGTTGGAAATCTCTTCAACTGACACTATGTTTTCCACTGTGAAAGCATTGTGTGTTTCCCCTTCATTGATCTCTGTTCTTTCTATTTGTCTCTCCACTGCTTCATCTCTGTTCCTCAATACATCAGTGCTGTGCTGCAAATTGGCTGGAGAATGTGTCTGGTTTGACTATGTTTGAAAGCCCCAGGCTGCTTAGTGATAACACCTGTCCAACCAGTCAGAGAGGGTACAGATCTAATGGGGACTGTGAAAGAAGGCAGAGGCAGCTCTCTCCATTCAGCATGACACTGAGGGTTAATAGAAGGAAAATATTGATGTTTTATTGAATTACTTCTATAGGTCGGATCATATAACATACCCAAGATCTAAACAATGATCCTGTTCTGGAGGAATGTGTGGTTCAGACTGATGAGATAAACCGTTTGCTGGAATATCTCTCTGAGTTCACTAAATTGCTTCCCTTATTTAATTACAAATTAATTGAAAACACTCCTTGCCCAGTGGAACAATACTTAAATTCTGATTTGTTGATAGTATCCTAATCCTGCTTCATATTCCTGTAGACTCTCCCACAATTATGTCATCAGTTTTGCACGTTTTTAGACTTTGGCAAAACCTTTTATGCAGGACTCATTAACACAAATAAAAGAAAAAGCTGCAGCCCTGGGGCACACAAAGCCTCATTAGTCCCAGCCAGAGTGATACTGACATAAATAACAAAGTGGCACACTTGCATCTGATGTAAATTTGGTAGCAGACGCACCATCAAAGCTCAGAATGGAAAGATGTAGCTGTTCACAGAATGAGGAGATGAGTATTCAGACAGGAAATAAATGAAATCTTTCTTGCAAATTAAATATTGCAGGAAGAGGCTGGGTTATGGAATTAGTTGATTTTAAAGCATCTAGAAGGTCATGTGCCCTCTGCCTGTTGCATTTCTAGTCTTCAGCCAGTAGAAAATTACTTACCTTCCTGCACTTTTCAGTACTTAGCATTATCTTTCTCTTGATATTTGAAGGGATGCAGACTGCATTGGAGCAGACAGCTCCACGGTGTGGTAGAAAAACCTGTATGTCAAAGAGAAAATCAGAATTAACTTTCAGTCCACAAGAAGCAGGTTGCTAATTTTTCAGCCAAGTCATTGGCCTCTCTGTTTGGGCTGATATCTG
This sequence comes from Pardalotus punctatus, assembly GCA_013400915.1. Lineage (NCBI taxonomy): Eukaryota > Metazoa > Chordata > Aves > Passeriformes > Pardalotidae > Pardalotus > Pardalotus punctatus. The sequence continues at coordinate 259,233 of VZTX01015545.1, read as the reverse complement.
TTTGCCTGTGAAATGATTTGTAACAACAATAGAAATGTAAATACAGCAGTGATAAGGTATTAGCAATATCAAATTCTTACAAAACATCTGTCAGCCAGCATCACAAAGTATTCTTACTCAGATAGCCCAACACTATAAATTCAAACCACTGTCCACTTTCCTTCACACAGATAAAAGCTCCTTCTTTCCCTTCTATTCTATAGCTGATCCTTTTCCTGAAACACTGATCATAAAAACTGTTTACACGGTGTACCAAAAAGGCTGACAGATCTTGGGAATTTTGGACACCACAAAGAAGAAAAGGTATAATATGATATGATATGATTATATGATTATATGATTATATGATATGAATATTCCGGGTCTGGATTTGTCAGTCTTCCCTACCTTCAGTGGGGACAGGATACACGGATGAGGGGATGTTTTATGCTTATTGGTTCTGGCTATTTTGGGTCAAAAGGAGAAAGTTGAAGTTTGATAGGCATGTGGTACAAATCCCCCAACATGAGGACACATTGTCTCAGGAAGATGCTCCTTTAGAAGGCAAGTAGTACTTCCCACTCTCATCCTTACAGAATTTACTTCAAGTATAAGCCCGTCCCTGGTACATAACAGTGATCTGCTTGTGAAGTAATGAAAGCATGGATTGTAATGGCACAGTGGCGAAATCCCTGCAAAAGTCACACCCTAATGCAGGTGGAAAGGCTGAGTTACTACCATCATATGAATGCCAAACAGCTACAGAAGACACTTAGTTAGCTCACAGATGGGCATAGCTCGGAAGCTTCTTTGAATTATGCCCATCTGTGTTTTAGTTCTGGAAGGATGAGGCTGCATGTGCTGAGTTTTCCAAATACGTGGGTCTCATACCACAGAGGAACTAGAAGGTATTGCCTGAAGCTCTGCATTTGGTTGGGCTATTTAGCAAGGGTCCTGGGAAAATAAGATGTTGGATGTAGCCTGGGGTGCTGTGAAAGCCAGCAATTCCACTTTTAATCATCTAGAGCTTATTTCAAGCTGGCACTATCCATCCTAGGTATAGCTGGGGCTTCTGGTAGTGGGTCCAGTACCCATCTGGACACCTGAATCTTCACTAGCAAAAAAGGTACAGGATTTCTGCTAGTTCCACTCTTCCAGTGGGGTGGGGAGACCACTTTCCTGTCTGATAGGGGTGGGGGGGGATGGATATGTGCAGTCCCTGTGTGATGGGCACTCTCAGTTACCTCTTTTATAATTCCCACTATGCAGTGTCCCCATGCATTCCCAACGTCATATCATCAGTCAGAGAGATTTTAAGAGTGACTTTTCCTGAGGAATACTGTTCAGTGCAACTACACTCAATTCAGTGCTCTAAAACAACACTGAAATAAAAATCACAATGTACCCAAGAAATAGGGTACAATAGCCAATGCAACTTTCCTAATGTCAGTCTTCCTAAGGCTAAAGCAATCCCTGTCTTACCATTTTGACATGGTTGAAATCACTTCACCAAAAACCAGGAAGATTAATTTCTCTTTAATTACAATGAAAAGTGGGGATGGAAGAGAGCAAGAGACCCAAAAGTCATGGACTACTTAGGGCAGAGAGGAAAATGTTCACAAACTGCTGACAAGATTAATATGCAGTTGATGGGAAGTGCTTTCACACCAGGGTGCCAACAAATAAACACAATTCAAAAATATCATCCCCCCTGCACTGGATAAGGGTGGATTCCCAGCAACAGAGAGGGAGGGAGGGAGGGAGGGGGAGACATTTAGAGAAGGCAGGAGACCTGTTTGCTCTGTGAAGCTTCGTGCCCAGAATTCCTCTGGTGGAATCTGATAGCGGGGGGCTAGCTGGGCCAAAGGGTTACTGCTTTCTGCATTAAAAAAAAACAAAAAAAACCAGCAAGGATAGAAGGCTTGGGCAGGGGAGGTTGAGGACTGTGTGTGAAAACCTGAAGATCAAGTCTGTGCACAGCTGCTGTGGGGCTGGGATCTTCCACCTGCTGCGAGTGCTGAGCTGACTTCACGAATGCTGCAGGATCTGCAGAACCTGGAAATGAACAAAAGGGTAGAGTCCTCTCCTTGCTCTGCACACAGTGGGAGGTTGTGCATCGTGTAAGTAACACAAACATGTCTTGCTAATGTGGGTTGCCTCAAAACAAAAAAAACCAAAAAACCCCAAAAAATCCCCAACACTTGAGGGGGAGATAACATGGAAGAGTATGAGGGGAGGCACCTCCACAAGATGAAAAATGTGCTATGAGATTAACAATTAACAACCACTTTACAAAAAAGCCAAAAAAAAAAAAAACAAAAAAACCCAAAACAAAACAAAACAAAAAAAACAGAAAAAAAAAATATAAGCTGCATATTTTCCCCTTTCCTTTGACCTTTTCTGTCTTTGTTCCCTGCTTCCTCTGCCTTCCTACTGCTCTCTCATTTCCCTTCCATGCTGCTGTATTCTAGTATTGAGGGAAATGCTGCCATTTCACTGCCAATCACCTGTTTAAAAATGCAATTTAGATAATATTTCAGTTAAGCTGGGTTGAAATTGCCAGGCTTGAAAATGGAACAGCACTGGATTATGTGTCTATATATATCAGCAGAGGAGATTTAATGAAATTGTTCACTAATGAAATCTTAGCTTTAAGACTTCACATCCCTTCAGAGAAATGTGACATTAAGAGCCCTCTGCCTCTATTACAGCTGAGAACTTCTACTGAGGTTTTACTCAGTAAAATTTTACAGTAGATTTACAGTAACCTACAGTAGATTTTACTGTAAACAAAATAATAAAAAACATTGCTGAAATCAATGTGAATGCCACCAGATACTTTAAAAAGGAATTTTTAATCCCTTTGTTCATCTCCTTATGGTTAAAAGCACAGACATCTTGGTCCTGTCCTGCAGATCTTCACTCTTGCAGTCCTAAATCCTCCATCCCATGCTACTTATTTACCCCAAGCTGTGCCTCCTCTGGGGTTCCCCCTGGGCAAATCTATGTCCCACCCCCTTCCAGCCTTCAGCCATACAATGTCTAGTGCAGGCTTTGCAAACTACGCAAGGGTTTGGTGATGTGCATAAATGGGGACTATAAAGGGCAATAAGCAGTGTCCCTCTCCTTGCCTGTTTGAAAGAGAGTGTTTAAATCCAGGTTTCCAGAGGGACAAGGTGCTGGAGGGACTCTATCACACTGTGCTCCACCTGCACCTCTAAGTCACTATTGGATAAGGAGGCATGGTTTTGCTTCTGGGGCTGATCCAATTGATCTTGTAACCTTTGGGTTCTAACAGGAGCATGACAGCTCTGTCTGTGCAGCAGCTAATGCCTCACAGTTGACCTCCAGGGTCAAGGACATTGTGCTGATCTGATGACAGTAATAGTTCTGTTGACAGATGCATTTCAGCAGCTGTACAGCCACTTGGTGGGACTTGAGGTTAACTCTTCCTGTGCCACCTGACACCAGTGGTTCAATTGTAACTTGCGTAAGACAGATCATCTACAGCCCCTTTGCCCTCCACACACTATAAACCTCTCCAAAATAAATTGCTTTATCACTTTGAGAAAGAAATATGCAGATTCTAGATACCAAGCTCTCCCTACAGCCTCTCCTTCTCCTCAACTCAGTCTGTCCAGCTTTATGCCTCTTCCCTCTTCTGTCTGTTTGCTTCCTCTCAAATCCCTGCTTGGTTGTTGAAATGCTCATTTAGACCTTGTGATCTTTTTATGGTCCTTCTCCCTGAGACCAAAGTCTTCCCCTGATGAAAAGACTGACTCAGCTGCTGCACTGAGGATCCTGGATGATTGTTGCTGATGAATCTTCTTGTTCTGTCTCCAGTTGCTCTAATTTCTTTCTCTAAATTTTTAATCTGTTCATATCTTTCTCCTTCATCGATTCCCAGTCCTTATATTACATGGCATCACTGGTCACATTAGTGATGTTTTGAACTTAGATTTCTTTTTGGTTTCGTCCTTTACAATGCTGGTCCAATGTCCTTAATTCACCTACTCAGACGCTCTTACAGCACATTTTCTGTGACATGCTGCCTTCTTATAGGTCTCTAAGTTTCTTTCTCTTTATTTAATTTCTTGCTCACTTCTCTCTCAGCCCTTTTAGGATCTTGGTGGGGTTTCCTTCCCTAACAACCTCTCTAGCATCTGTGCTTGCACCTACTCTGCTTTCTTTATCTTTGACATGTTTTTTGCCTTCTTTTCCTGTTGACTCCTTTGTTGTCCCAAAGAATTGTATTTTCAGCCCTGTTCTCTGAGTTTCCCTTAGGACTTGGGTAGGTGACTTAGGAAAGGAAAGCTTTTCCCAGCTTTCCTCACCCATGAAACTGCAGCAGCAGCTGTTGTACCTGCAGTGACTTAGCATTCAGCTGAGAAACTCCACAAACATTGCAGGACACTACATTGAGGCCACAGATCAGGCCCAGTTCCCTCATACCTCAGCTTCTTGGAAGACTCCTGAGGTTTCATGACAGCTACACTTGAGCCCAGACTTAATTACCCCATATACAACTGCTCTGTGTATGTGGACAGCAAGATGAGAGAGCCTCCCAAAAGGGCTACAGCCTTTGGATCTACACATAGGATGGTCCCAATCTGCAATCCTGTAAGATGGAAGCATGTCCTTTGTGTTTCAGGACTGGCCTATAAAAATCGAAAGAGATGGTTATCCTGCATCTGGAAAATAACAGTCTGGTGCCTTCTGGCCTCTCTCCTAGACCTGTTTTTCCTTTCACCTCCCTCTCCCATATTTTAAAGACTGAATATTCTGACACAACTGAAAGCTCCTTCTTGGGCAATGAAAGTGGTTTTGGAATCCATTCCTATAATGGTGAAAAAATACACAACCGAGGAAAGAGAAAAACAGGTAAAATATGTAAGATTTTTAAGAACTCTTCTAATACATACAGAATTAGGAAGGTCAAAATGCCTTTTTTTAAATTTTTTTACTTCTGCTCTTGACATCATGGTTCCATTTTAGATACCCATTTTCATTTTTACTTGTTTCCATTTCTGAACCTTTTTTCATTATGCTTGCTTTTCCATTGACTCTACTGAACTTCTTTGACTGCTTGGGAGCTTTTATGGAGTGAACTGGCACATCTTTGTCCAGATCCACAAATGTAAATTGGTCATGTGCCTAAAATCACCAACACAGCCTCCTTTGGCACACACTACTCTTCCTGTCCTAATCGTAAGAACAATCTACAACTTAATTTCCCAGTGAGACTGCAACATTGCTTAACACCCATTTTGATAGAGTATTTGTGAAGGGTTTGAACTACCAGGTGATATGGATCAGTACAAGCACCCTCCTGCTGACTCTCGACTTTATTAGATTAAGGAAAATCGATCTATCTCCAAAGTTACTCTCTAGGCTTACTATTGCATATGACCTCCCCCTGCTCTGGATTTAAAGTAATAGTGCATATCTCTCGATTGTCATATCTTAACCACAGTAATTTTGTCAAGTTTGGAAAAAGAAATAGTCAAAAAGAAATGAGAAATTTTGCGAGTCTTGTATTCCTGTGTTTTGCATATATTGGATACATATGGTTTAGTGGACAGCACTGAAGTGGTAATTTCCTTGTGAATCTAAATGTGGTATTATATAATATAATTCTGCTAATAACCATGATGCTTGTACATCCCTCGTTACCATGTCTATAGTGAGTCAGTGATAAAAAACATTTATGCTTTTCCCTTCCTATGAGGAAATAATAAGTTTGCCTTGATATTCTAAATGAATGCATCACAAAAAGTATTATTACTTAAAAACAACAACAAACAACTAAAAAAAAAATTATCCACCCCCAAAAAAACCTCCGAAAACCCCAAAAAAACCCACAAATAAACAAACAAACAAACAAACAAACAAACCAACAAAAACCAAGCCTTTCCAAACCAGTAGGTATTGCAATTGTTTCTAAAAGTGGCAAGACTGAACATTCACTTTTGCTTCACCAGACAGCAAAATCCTGCAGCCTGGCCTCGGTCCTGGCCAGGCTCCTGCTTCCTATGGTCAGAAGCCTCCCTCTATCGACCAATAATCACACTGTTCAGGAGGAGGGAGCTTTAACTGGAAGCAAGAGCAGGACCTGATCTGCCAGGTATCTTGGACATCTTGCAAATGGTCTTTGAATCTGCCAACAAAATAAAAGAAGTAATAATTCTATCTGCATGGTTTTGGATAGTTTCTACACCAACTTCTTTTTGTTGATTAAGTGTATGCATATACTATTGAATGGGTTGGTCCAGCAGGACTAGGAAAATAAATTATTTAAATTTGTACAGAATAAACTCTCTTTCTGCTGTTGTGTCTCTGCTCCTAATGATAGTGAAAAAAGGAATGACTTTAGCCTACATGTTTCTTCCCTTAAGGGCCTTCAAACAAGAGCTGTGGAGAACTGAATCAAGAACTGGATCTAGCATTCAGGGATGACTGAACCATCTTGGCTGTATGAACATGGTTATCATTTGAAGCCACTCAGAAGAACTAGAAAAAAATTGCTGAACCTGTTCTTTTATACTTGTTTGGGACAAGAACTCAGTGTGCATTGTTATGTATAAAAAGGAATTTTCCTGGCTCCAATAGTAAAAATTTTTAAAAAAAAAATCCATTAGAGTCAATAAATATATGCTCTGGTTTGTTGTTTTGGTGTTGTTGGTTTTTTTTCAAATGACATTATTGTGGGAAAATATAAATTTGCAGATTCATACTTACTAACAAATCCCAGTGTACCAGGCAACAGAGAACAACACTCAGGCAGTCAAGTAAGCAGGACCCTTTCTAAAATGTGCATTGTCCTGAGTCATTGTGATGATGGAGCAGATCCTCACGCAGTGTAAATCAGCACAGTGCCATTAACTTCAGTGGAGCGCTGGTGAAGTACAACTGGATGCCCAAGGTGTCTGAGAGAAACTGGCAAGGTTCTGGGCTTTGTCATGTGTACTGACATGCTGATTTATTATTAAAAGTTAGGGGGGCACGGGAGAACTGGACAAGGTATGCTGTGCTGCTCTTTTGAGTTGCTTAGGAAGGCTGCAATGTGCACCCAGAGACTTGACTTTAACAGAGTTGCTCAGAAAGTGTGAATGGGGAGCATGAATTCAGAAAATGTAGAGAGTGAGAAAGCTGAGGGAAAGAGGAGAGTTTGAACATATTTCTAGGCTCGCAAGACTACAGCTGTGGGAATAATTAAAAAAGCACACTTTTTTGGATAATTTATTTTTGAAACTCTGCAAAATTTGTCAAATCGTTTATTTGATGAGCATTATTTGACCAGCTGTACAGAGAGCCACACTGAAGTGCTGTAATGAGTGCTTTGGAATGCGACCAGCGTTAATGTGCCTGTGACAGTTGGATAATTCTTTTACCCTGCTCATTTCTGTGGTTTGCCTGTAACTATGGCCCCACTTGATTGCTGTTATGATGTGAGCTTTGAATTCTCTCTCTCCTTTGGCCTTTTCCTCTTGGCAGTTCCTGCCGAGCTGAGCCCTGATTAGAACCACAGCAGGTCATTTGATCTTCAGATGGCTATAAAAGGCCTGTGCAAGTGACCATCTTGCTCCTGTCCCAAATGGATGATCACGCATAGCGCACATTGCCGCGCTCCTGGCAGGACTTCAGCAAAACTGGCAAATTTTTCCTTCCAGAGCTAAAGCATAACACAAGGTACAAGGAGCAATTCCATTAAATGTCCCTTTAAACTGTCAAATTTAGCAGGAACTTTAAAACAGATCAGACCTTAAAGTGATGAGGGAGAAGTACCGTTTCCCTGCTTGAAACTGCAGCTGGGTTTGTTACCATCAGGTGTGATATGAAGTCAGCATTTTCCTTGATGACTTTTTCCTTTGCCATTGTTGCAATCTGGCACTGGAGATTGGTGCCTCATTCCAGGTTTATAAAGGGAACTATAACTTTCCTGAAGGATTGTGTTCCTTGTCTCCTTCTAAATGGATTTTGTTATTTTGTAATTTCTCAAAAGTGAGTGAGTTTGATAAAATCCAGATATTTGGGATCAAGATGGAGAGTTCAGATAATAACAGTTTTACTGCAGAAAAAACAGAGGTTTAAATACTCATGCTATTAAGTAACATCTATAGTCATGTGCCGCTCTCTTTCATTCATGGGGTTCTTTAGAATATTGTTCCCCCTTTTTCCGAAACTTGTGCTGCTCAAGTGCTGGTGGCATTTCCAGGTGAAACAACATCTGGATTATCTTCCCACCTTGGTGGGAAACACTCATGAGAGGGATCTCCATATCTCAGTACCTGCATGTACCTTGCTTTGTTCAAAGATACGTTCTCTGGATCACAGGCCGTTGTGTGCTGGACACACAGAAATTGTTTCTTTGGGAATCTCAACCTCTAATGCAATTCACAAAAGACAGTGTTTCAACAGTTCACCCTGGTCAGGCATTGAGACAGAGAGAGAATTTTTCTGGTGCTGTCTCCAGACCCCAATGCTCTCACAGGCTGAAATTCATAATGCACAAGATCTTAATATAATTTTTAAATTTTTTTTTTTATTTGCTAATTGCAAGTATTATCTGGGATGCCTGGTGTAGGAACAGCACTGATTTTTTGTTTCATTATTTGTATTAGTTATTTCAGTAATGTTCAAATGGTGGATTTAAAGACAGAAGCCTGATGTTTCAACCCCAGCTCTAACATCAGCTCATTGACACTACTTTGGACTCAGTCAGCTTGTGGCTAAAGGTCCCAGTAGGAAAGAACCATTACTTTGCTCTTCTGTCATATTGTCCTTTAAGATCTCAGTGTACTCTACGGTAACTCTCACAGGCCTGATCTCAAGTTTGAAAATATTAATAGCAAATGACTTATGGGTTTGAAGTATCCTATTTAGGTTTTTTCCCCCGAAGTTATTTTTATAAATACCTTTAAAAAATACAAATATTAAAAAATACAGTGGAATCAAATAATAAAATATGCAGCTTTTTGGAATATATTATTTCATTTCTGGTTTTGGTCATTTTGATTAATCAGCTGATATGAGAGTATTCTTCAAATCAAGGTGTTTTTCTACTTTCTTTGTAAAAAGTCTCAGTAAAAGATATTGAGGAGAATGACCAGCTAAGGAAATGTGGTTCAAAAGGTGGCCCATAGAAAAGTGATTCAGCACTGATATAAACTCTGACTGTTCAGCTAATTTTACATGCAAATAACTATCATTACCATTAACAATAACACTTCAGCGTGTCATGATAACTTATAAATATAAAGAGGACATTCTTATTGTCAGTGAATTAATTAAAATTTTTCAGGTGTATTTTGTATTTATATTGGAAGTATCCTGCCTCAGCCCATTCCAAGCATTTGTGCAGAAATTAAAAGCTAAATTCTGGAATGCCCACACAAACACAAACCCAAATTCCTTTTATTAGTGTTCAATCACACTTATATTACCCAAAATTATATCACAGAGCTCTGCCAGATGTCGGGGAACAAAAAGGCACACACTGCCAGGTGAAGAGAGCGCTAAGAAGTCTGTATTGCAAAACCGAAGGCCAACCACAGAAATATTTTGGCAATACCTTTCATGTGAGGGGATCATATGTCTGTCCTGGAATGCAAGTCCAGCAGTAGAGCAAGCACAAGAACTTCATGTGCTGAGATGGCCAAAGATACCACTTTCCCCTGGCATTTCTGCTTTGGTCCTTTTGTGGAGGCATCACCTGTTTCAGCAGAAGTGCAAGGATAGGAAGCACCTCTGTGCTTAAATGCTGCAGTTCACACACTGGCATTTCAGCTTGGCCCAAAAGCTTCAAAGCCACTTTGTGATGGGCAGTAGGAACAGACATAATTCTCGTCCTCCCACTTCAGAAAAATTCAGCAGGGCTTCTCAGTTGGGTACTAGTGAACAGTTCCCATCAGAAGGAACTGTAACAGGACACAGTTTATCTACATTGTGTGACATTCTGAAAGATTCTAATATATCAACATTCATTTTTGTTCCCAAAACAAAACACAAATCATGGGGTCATAGAAAATCCTGAGTAGGAAGGGACCCACAAGGATCATTGAGTCCAACTCCTGGCTCTGCACAGGACATTCCAAGAATCACCATATTCCTGAGAGCATTGTCCAAACACTTCTTGAGCTCTGTCAGGCTGGTGCTGTGACCACTTCCCTGGGGAGCCTGTTCACTCTCTGGGTGAAGAACCTTTTCCTAATATTCAGCCTAAACCTCCCCTGGCACAACTTCAGGCTATTCCCTGGGGCCCTGTCACTGGTCAGCAGGGAAGAAATCAGTGCCTGCCCCTCCTCTTCCCCTCATGAGGAAGTTGTAACTGCAATGTTTCCCCTCAGTCTCCTCCAGGCTGAACAGACCAAGTGACCTCAGCTGCTCTTCATATGGCTTCCCTTCAAGGCCCTTCACTATCTTTGTGTCCCTCCTTTGGGTGTGCTCTTAAAAAAAATTAACAACCAAAATTTCTCCTTAAAAAAAAAAAAGTGATTCAGCAGCAGTGACTATTTATATATTTATTTAATATCTTGCCCAAGCTAACCCCCTGAAACTGATGGTGCTGTTTTGTTGAACTGATGTGGTTCCTTCTGTGAAACATTAACCCATATTACAGTGAATTCTCCCCACTGCAGGAAATGCTCTCTGGGGTTTTCCTTGGCTGATGCCCCTCAGCTCCTAGTGCAGCTCAGTGGCTGGATTGCAGCTGTCAGACTGCACCTATGATGAATTTTTGGTTAGAAGGGAAGCTCCATGACATGAAGAGGAAGGTAACTGACAGCAAACTTCGCTCATGGGATGGACACTTGTGAGTTCAGAGAAGCAATGGTCTGGTGCGGAAATGCAATTCAAAAATTTACTGAGCCAAGGTAGCTAATGTTGTACGTAACAAACCCTCGAAGGAACAATCATCCTCACATCATCTACTAACACAGAGGCTCTCAAATATCTCCCATTGCTTGTCCAGGAACATGCAAAATAACAGGACCAGCACAACAGATTTCATTCAATATATATCACTGTCATTGTTGTGCTTACAACCTCGGAGGCCTCTGTGATGGGATGAAGATCTCTCTATGCTAAATGTCTGTGGTGGTTTTACTTGGCCCAGTTTTTGCTAGTGGGTAGGGAGGGGCACAAAGATGGCTCCTGTGTGTCCTGTGTGAAGGTTCTGGATGTTTTTCACCCTGTCCAGCAGAGCCAATCTCTGATGGCTCTGAAGATGATGGACATGCTGCTGGCCAAACCTGGGCCAAGTAGAGATGCTAGTTACACCTCTGTGAAAACATATTTAAGAAGAAATCAAAACAATG